>JAKCPI010020423.1:0-33939 GCA_023213315.1 Euborellia annulipes | reverse complement strand
TTTTTTGGAGGAAAAAAATAATATAAGCTTTGTAGCTATATATATAAAAAATGATTGAAAGGTTAGGTACAGATTCTTGAGCTTTATTATATTTCACACTTATTGGAAGCAGAAAATTGAATTGTGCTTCCGAATACAACGATTTTGACTAGGGCGTCAGAAAATATGTATCAATATTTACAATGATAAACCTTTAATATAGAGCTACAAAAAAAAAAAATATTCAATAGGATGGAATAGCCAAGAGTGAACAGCATATTGGGGAAGAGAAATAGAAAAAAAAAAAAAAAAGGGCACCCTCCCTCATCATCATGAATAATAAATATTATAAAAATAAAAAAAATAAATAAAAATTATATGGGGTTGTTCCGGAAGTAATTTCGTTTTTTCCCAACAGTGGAATTAATTGTATTTTTTTACATCTAACTTATCTCCAGACGCAGACAGACTTGACGGGCCCAGGGGCTACATAATAATACGGGCCCCCTCCCCCCACCCTAAAAGTGTCCAAAAATCAACACCAGGCAGATCACGTGATTTATTTGGTATTTTGGGAATGATCTCGTTATTGATGAGTTGGTTAATACAGTAATGTTGTTGAGAATTACCTTTAGAATTCATGAGGTAGAGAGAGAGAGGGAGGAAAAGTTCAATTAAATCCATTTCACATTTGACAGCGGTATTTGCTCTCGAAGAACGACAGACAGATGACATTTCTCTTATATCTCCCTCTGGCAGAGACATTCGAGCTCTAAAACAGAAAAGAAACGACTTTTATTCAAAAAAAAGTGCCTAAAAATGCTTATTTTATTAAAATAATATTTTAGATATTGCAATAGAACTAACTAATTCTAAATGAATATCAAAAAATCGTTATAATTCCAATTAATTTTTTCTAACTTCTAGACCAAATCAACAATGACTTTGTCACTAATAAGAGGGGGGGGGGGGATATAAAGATAGATATGAGCCATTTATTTTGTAATTGGGGCAAGTTCTTTTTTTTAAGATTTGTATTTTAATCAATTTAAAAATATTGGTAATTTTTTTTTTTTTTTTAAACACTCACACTCACACACACACATTCACACAGTCTTTTCACTTTTCACTTAGGCCATATAAGACTTTGACAATAACCGTAATATTAATAAGTTCCGGGTTGACCGAGCTTGAGCCGGAAATAGCGAAAATTTTGATAAAATTGGAAAAAAACTGAAAAAGTACATCATTAAAGTACTAGTACTCAGGGCCGGATCTAGGAGGGGGGGGCAGTGGGTGCATGTGCCTCGGGCGGCAGATATCAGGGGGGCGGCAATTAAAGAAAGATTTACTAAAAAAAAAAGGTAAAATAATATGAATTTTGTATAGAAAATTAAATTTTCCCTCCCTAAAAAATCTCGTAGTTCCGGCCCTGATAGTACTCGATGTTTTAGAAAGACGAAACCTAGCCCAATTTGATTTTTATAGCAGAAATAGGAAATATTTAAAATTTGAAATCAATCGTTAACAGGAATTTTAATAAAAATGGAAAAAATCTAAAAAAATGCATAAGTAAAGTACAAGTACCCGAATTTTCCCAAAGATGAGACTTCCGGATGGGGAATTTCATATTGGTACTGGAAATATTGTAGTATATAGAATTTAAAATTTTAAAAAACTCGTTTGAGCCATTTGGTATCCAAATGGCTTAAATAAAAATCAACCACATGAACGAGTAGATCTATTCTTGGACCATGTTCATGTGGTTGATTGTAATTTACTGGACTAAACTAAAAAGTTTCGTTAAAACTTAAATAAAATCATCTGATTGCCTGGAATATGAACCCACGATCCTTGGATACAAGACCAGCACGCTAACCCCTACACCAAGTAAATGTAAATTCGGTAAGTATGAGATAGTAGTGGAAAATCAATTTTAAAAATTCGTATTAAACAAAAATAAGATTTATCTTTCTTAGGTCTTTTTTCGACATCTGAGTTCATTTATAGGGTATGCCCTCTCACTACATTTCAAATGATTGCTATTCTTGGAATCTCTTACTCCTAGTTCAAGAGGCGCGACTTCTGCGCTACAATCCAGGAAAGCTGTTCATCTCGTTAAAATACTTATCTCATAAATAAAAAGCAAAATGTTTTCCATGGGGTGAATGGGATGAGAAAGAGAGGGTTGAGGGTGGAGTTAAAAGCGAACTGCAATAGGGGATGGCAGGTTATATACATTACAGCTATATTTTATTACTAACAAGTCTATAAAGTAGTAAGTTAAAGTTTCAAGAAGAGGAATTAATCCAAGCTCCGGAGCCAAGTGGCGATAGATGAATGAGAAGTGGAGGGATTATATTATATTTTTTATAATCTTGGAGCAAAAAAAAAATAAAATAATAAAGGAAAGAAAAGATTTATTAGTTTAAAACTCAGAAAATATTTAAACATAATTACAATAAAAAAAAAAATGAAAAACTTAAATTTTTCTTTGTCATCTATAAAAACTCGGGTATCCTTACAACTGCAATGGAAATTATTCATTATGATCATCCGGTAACTTTTATTTATATCACGATTTATTTTGTATCTTCCTGAGTGATAGTAGTTTTTTTTTTTTAAAAAAACACTCACACTTTTTCTCATTCACACTCACACTCACACACGCATTCCACAGTCTTTTCGGCAACTCAGGCCATATAAGACTTTTTACGATATCCGTTATTGATTATTATATATATAGGGGTCAGCATTCTTATTTAACCATTTGGTTCCAATTGGCTTAAATAATCATCGGACTCCTGGGGTCCGAACCCCGACGTTTGGTATATGAGGTTGCACCTAACCTCTACGCCATCCCCGAGGCGAGTGATAGTAGTTATATATTGCAATAAGTTCCAAAGGGGCAATTGAAGTATTACGTAAGCAGTCAAGCAAGGGAGGGTATTTCGTTTACTTTTGTTGGCAAAAGAAAGGACTTTTTTATGTCAGCATTTAAGACGGTATAGGGAAAATGTAAGCAAGGGGAGGATTAACGTTTTGCTTATTATTTCTAACTAAGGATTAACGTTTTGCTTATTATTTCTAACTAAGGATTAACGTTTTGCTTATTATTTCTAATGAGGGGGGCGAGATGTGTATCAGTCAAAACTTTGCTTAAGTAGAATAATATAAATAACAAAATTTCGGTCAGATCATATTGTATATTATTTAAATTAGTTGGTATTAATCTAAATAAATAACACCCCTCTCTTTAGTGGCAATTAACCTTAAAAGCCAGGAGATCTGGGTTCGCATCCCAGACGAAAATTGAACACCAATTAAAGTGCCAAATCAAATGCATCGCAACAAATAAATACTATTGTATCTTTTGAAACCTTAGATCAGCGGTTCCCAACCCTGGGCCCCCCACTTGTGGGCCGCAAGCTGATTGGAACTGGGCCGCGAACGTCTAATGAAAGATAAATTATTACTTATAATTAGAGAGCGGAAAAAAAAGTCTTTCGACTTTTGTCAATTTTGAGACTTTTCAAGATTTTCCTAAAACTTTAAGCATTCCCTTTGTTTTCGTCCACAAGGGACTAAATTAATTTCAAATTACAATAAAACTAGAAATTTATTATTTAGAATCTTTTATTGCTTAAAATTACCTCAAATAATACATAATTAATAGAACGAATAGGGATAGATTAAATTGTTTCATCTGTCAAAGTTCCTCAACATAAATCTGTTCATATTTCTTTTTCATTTCATAATTATTTGTCAATCGTATTTTTCAGTTCGAATATATAAAATTATATTTAACAAATATGTGAGTAGTTTAATGTTTAGTTAAATCCGAATTGAGGTATTTTTATTTATGAATATCAATATCTTATTCAAAGGAATAGGTTTCGAAAATTATTTAAATAAAATTATCTTTTATTCTATATATCTATTATATACAAGTTGTCCGAGTTATTAAAAGAAATTGTACAGTGCTCAAGGCTGTATTTCTTTTACTTTTTCATATTATTAATTCTTAAACTTGACAGCGACTTTTTAGAGACTTTTTACCGACTATTTGGCTAAAAAAGAATAGACTTTTAAGGCGACTTTTTCCGTTTAGACGTCGCTCCTGAACTAGAGCTATTTCAGCTCTAAGGGTTAGGAGTTAGAAGAAGCCGTTGTTTTCAATAAGTTTAGATAATTTTAATACTTCTCATTCAAATTCTTGAATTATCCATACAAATTCCTTTGGGTAAACAACTAAACAAACCCCGCAAAGCATCCGCTTCCTAAGTTTTTTTTATTTGATTTTTAAACAAAAAAAAAAAGTAAAAGTTTTATTATCATTTTATTTTTTTTCAAATGAGAGGGAGAATAAAAAAAGAAAAAAAAAAAAAAACTTGTTTGTCTCGTTTTTTTTTTTTTTTTTTTTTTTTACATTCAATTTTCGATTTGAATGCATCTCGAGGCAATGGCATTAGGACAACACGAAAAGATTTCGAGCATATGCGAACCGGTAACGAGTCGTTTCTTTAAGGAGTAGAAGAAGGGGTCTATTATACGACGAACGTCTCAAGGGTACAAAGGACCACCACCCACATCCCCCTCATGGGTCCCTTTCAACAGAATCAGTCGGTCAGATTCGGATCTGCACCCAAACCCCTTGGCAAAATCCTGGCGCTTTGTGTCTTGCCACACTCACCAAAGATTGGCCGTCTGGCTCCAAATTCAACAAGGCTACCCTACTCACACAGACAGATATCAATTCACTCTATTGTACTCTCACTCCAACGACAACCATCACAAGAGAGACGACGACGTCTCTCTACACCTCAGTCAGGAAGTGTTTATCTAACTTACGGCCGGTTGCTTCACTTATAGACAACTAGCAAATAGCAAATCATCGATTTAGTAAACAAGAAGACGATTAACCTTTTTTCTTATATAATTAGCTAACTGAGGTATAAAGAAAGTTTTGTGAAGCTAGCAACTTTATAAAGGCATCATTTATAAAAATTATTCAAAAATTAAAATTAATTAAATCTAAATAATTTTTACTCTCTCTTACCTCTATATATGTTAATATATAGAGAGAGAAAGTAATGGATTCGTGTCAAAAATTCGATATCGAGATTTTGATGGATATACACGTTTTGAGGTCCCCTGAATTCGAAATAGTGGTTTTCGCGACATGGTCTGTCTGTGTGTGTGTGTGTGTGTGTGTGTGTGTGTGTGTGTGTGTGTGTGTGTGTGTGTGTGTGTGTGTGTGTGTGTGTGTGTGTGTGTCTGTCTGTCTGTCTGTCTGTCTGTCTGTGTGTCTGTGAACAAAATATCTCAAGAACGAAAAGAGCTAGGAGGTTGAAATTTTATATTTAAGTTAGGCACCCCCATGGGACGTGACACGAAGCTTTTAAACAAAATCGACCAAAGAGTACTAGTATTTTACTGATGCAATTTTTCAGTTTTTTCGATTTTCTCATAATTCGCTCCAACGATTTTTTTTTTAATTCATAAATCAATTATTTTTTAGATTCTCTTTAAAATGTATATTCTCATTTTGTCATTGAAATCTTCTGAAGACCACTTTACTCTTGTACACTATAGGAAAAATAGGAGAAATGCTTACAATGGTTAACAAAATATAAATATTTTCACATATAAATTTTACTTTCTCTTACCTATGTATATATGTAATATATATATAGAGAGAAAGTATTGGTTTCATGTCAAAAATTCGATGTCGAGATTTTGATGGATCTTCACGTTTTGAGGTCCCCTGAATCCAAAAAAGTGGTTTTCGCGACATGGTCTGTCTGTCTGTCTGTCTGTCTGTCTGTCTGTCTGTGTGTGTTCAATTTTAAGCATGAAGGAATTGAGCTATGAGGCTGAAATTTTATATTTAAGTTAAACACCCCCGGGACCGACAAAATAAGCTTTTAATCAAAATCGGCCAAAAAGTACTAGTACTTTACTGATGTACTTTTTCAGTTTTTTTCGATTTTCTCAAAATTCGCTCTAACGATTTTGATTAAAATTCAAAAATCAATTATTTTTTAGATGCTCTTTCAAATGTATATTCTCGTTTTGCCCTCAAAATTGTTTGAAGCACACTTTACTCTTGTGCTTCATAGGAAAGATAGGAGAAATAAATGGTTGCCATGGTAACCGAATTTAAATCTTTTTCTTTTTATTAAAAATTTATTATATTAAAAATCAATTATTATTTAAACGCCCATTTTTTTTTTCGGAGAAAACATATCTCTCTCTCTCACAAAATTATCTTCTCTCTTTCTACGCGTTTTAAATTTTTCTACCTTATCTTCGCCTTTGGCCAATGTTAATTTCCTATAGGGATTTGTATGTTAATTTCGATTCAAAAGGGGGTCCCCTTTGGAACTTTTTACGCATTTAAAATTTTTTTTTCCAATTCTTATGAAATTTTGTATTTATTTACGAATCTATATTGTGTATAAAATGTCCAAATATGAGATTAAAATTTTGAAAAATAACCATAGTTTATTTGAAGCAGTCAACATTTAAAATGCAAGTTTGAAACTAAGGTGCTATGGGAAACTAAATATATCTCGACACAAAAAATCTGGTGTGACCAGCACAGTGCGCAACTTTCTCTTACCGAAGGGTAAGAGAAAGTTGTGTGCTGTGCGCCAGTCACACCAGATTTTTAGATCTTGAAAATCGAATGTACCATACTGTCGGAAACTAAATACATGTCGACACAAAAAATCTGGTGTGACAAACACAGAACACAACTTTCGAATACCGAAGGTAAGAATAGTTGTGTGCTGTGCGCCAGTCACACCAGATTTTTTTTATTTAAAAATTTCCAAAAAAAAAAAAATAAAATAAAATAAACAAGGTTTCTGTTTCTAAATTCACCCCTTAATTAAACTTTATACTGATCTTTGGGTCTCAGCTAGTTAACTTCGGCCTGGGCTCTTATTTATTCATATGATTAGCTTAATTTGACTTGAAAAGTCATAGTCAACTAACTTATCCGAGGGATAGCTAGTTTTCCAGTAATTAGAACTGAACATTTAAACAATATCCTGTTTGATAATTCAAATATTTGGTGTGACTGGTTTCACAATAATATGTCGTACCGTACCGCTGCAAACTAAATACAGTATTTAATTAAAAACTTTTAATTATAGTCTTATACGTATTTATTAAAACTAGAATTAATAATAGTAATAATAAATGTCTTTTTATTCTTGTCATTAATTTCAAACTTCTTATGAATGGATTATTTTATCGACTTCTATCTTTCCAAATAAACATAAAATCTCTGGTTAAAATCACTTTCAATTTTTCGCTTAGTTAATTTTAATTAAATTATCTTTGAAAACTTTGAGAATAAGATGAATGAGAAAGACAGAGAAGAAAACGAAGACAAAGAGATAAGTGATTCGTTTTAGATAATTGTTGGGTACGGTTGTTTATAAACGCATAGCAGTTGCGATAAATATATTGTCACCTAAAAAAATACTTTGCCCTATCTTTCTGGAAAGTGAATTAATGAGTTTTTAAACTTCCCGTCATTCAAAACTTTAAAAGAGAAAGAATTTCTTTCAATCATACCACCTCCATAACCTTTAAGGGGCTACGGGAGCGAAGTGGTTGCGCATGTTTTTCCCGATAAGATGGCGTTGGGTGTCATTAAAAGTATTCCCAAATATCAAGTAATTCAAAAATTTGCCAAGAGATGTCAGAATGGTAGCTAATAATATTTGGTTGATTTTCATTGATCTTTTAACAATAAATACTTTATAAATTTGCATAAAAATATATAAATATAGGCCAAAAGGGGATGAATTGTTAGACTAGCCTGCCATCTATTGCAAGAATGCTGAACTCATTTGACAGTTGAGTTTTAAATAAATCATCTAAGCTTATTTTAAAAATTTCTTAATTAATATGTGATTAATAATAACAATAAATTCATTTTTAAATTTAAAAAAAATTAAAGATTATTGGGACAGATTGTTTTTACTTTCTCTTAGCCTATATATGAAATATATAGGAGAGAAAGTATTGCGATCATGTCAAAAATTCGATGTCGAGATTTTGATGGATATACATGTTTTGAGGTCCCCTGAGTCCAAAAAAGTGGGTCCCGCAAATTGGTCTGTGTGTATGTATGTGTGTGTGTGTGTGCGTGTGTGCGTGCGTGTGTCTGTATGTGTGGACAGATTTTTAGCATGAAGGAATTGAGCTACCGGATTGAAATTTTATATTTAACTTAGGTACCTTCCCACACGCTCAAAATAAGCTTTTGAACAAAATCGGCCAAAAAGTACTAGTACTTTACTGATGTACTTTTTCAGTTTTTTTCGATTTTCTCAAAATTCCCTCCAAGGATTTTTTTTAAAATTCAAAAATCAATTATTTTTTAGATGCTCTTTAAAATGTATATTCTCATTTTGCCGTTGAAATCTTCTGAAGACCACTTTACTCTTGTTCTTCATAGGAAAGATAGAAATGGTTGCCATGGTAACGGAATTTAAATCTTTTTCTTTTTATTAGATTAAAAATCAATTATTATTTAAATTCCCATTTTTTTTTTAAATTTATTTGTGTCTTTAATTGTTTCAAAGAAAACATATATATCTCTCTCTCTCTCACTTGCAAACATTATCGCCTGTCTCTCCGCCTTCTCTCATAGGCCTAATGTTAATTTCCTATAGGGATTTGTATGTTAATTTCGATTCAAAAGGGGGTCCCCTTTGGAACTTTTTACGCATTTAAAATTTTTTTTTTCCAATTCTTATGAAATTTTGTATTTATTTACGATTCTATATTGTGTATAAAATGTCCAAATATGAGATTAAAATTTTGAAAAATAACCATAGTTTATTTCAAGCAGTCAACATTTAAAATGCAAGTTTGAAACTAAGGTGCTATGGGAAACTAAATATATCTCGACACAAAAAATCTGGTGTGACCAGCACAGTGCGCAACTTTCTCTTACCGAAGGGTAAGAGAAAGTTGTGTGCTGTGCGCCAGTCACACCAGATTTTTTTGTATTTGCTTGATAACAAAAAAATTAATTACGTTATTTTTTTAATAAGTCATTAAAAAAATTATAGCTCGATGTCCCAATAATCTCTTATGAATTTAATTCATTTAAAAAAAAACGCGATGAAAAATTCTTTATAATAGTCTAGTTTTTTTTTTTAAAGTATGTTTAGACGTCGCTCCTGAACACCCTTAATAACCTATATAAATACAGGGGATAGACAAAATAATATGAACACTGGGCATATAGACAATATTTATTAATTAATAATATGTTAAGCCACCATTTGTTTGTAGAAAATTTTACAAGTTATTTGGGGGGTAGGCCTACTCTAGAATGTATTCTAAGCTTTCGACCTCGAGGACCCTATGCTAATTTGTGGGGGGGGGGGGTAGAAACCTCAAAATTTTAGGACTTTTTTTTAGTTTTTTTTAGTTTTTATTTTCTTTTGTATTTCGTAAACTAAGCATATTTTGTGAAACAGAGTACATTAGAAAGTTGTAGAGCATTACTTTTGCTAAAATTTGGTTGATAAAACGAATTTGTTCTTGGGTCTACAAATTCGATTTATCAACAAAATTTTAGAAAATTTTATACTGTGCAATTTCGGCAATTAAATAAAAAGTTTATTTAATTTTTTATTCGCCGACGTTTTGGTCGCCAATCACGAGCTTCATCCGTGCAAATATTGTTAGATATACACGATCTCAGGTATTTTTATTTACTCATATACAATTTCCTAATAAATGATTTTCTATGTGCAAAAAATTATTGCCCGGCGTCTCTTATTATTTGATCAATGATCAAGCACATTTAGGACATATTAAAAAGATTTATTAGGAAATTGTATATGATTGCAATAATTATAAAAATATCTAAGATCGTGTATTTTTAACAATATATGTCCTGACGAGGTTGTATAATTGGAGACCTAAACGTCGGCGAATAAAAAATTAATTTTTTATTTAATTTCCTGACTGCAATACCCTTCGAATCGTGATTCAATTAGAAACTGAATTTTACGGTTACTTTAGGAAAAAATTTAATTTCATCTGTTTTCAATTGATTTATATTTTTCCCAGTTTAAAGAAAGTTTCTCAAACTTATTTTCTAAAAGAATAGAGCCTCGTTGTGTGGATAAATTTAAGAATTATGAAAGATTATCTTTTAAACCAAAGAAATTAGTATCAATGTAAGGTACTCGAGTTTAATCAATAATTTTCGATTAAAATTCCTTATTGAGAGATAAAGAGTTGGCTCTCTTTTAAAATTGAATGAGAAAACCTTTAAATAAAGAACCCTTTTTTTAGACTCCTGGGTTTAAATAGTTTTGTTCTCGTGTAATAAAGAATTCATCAACTACAAGAGCGTTTCTTTGACTTCATTTAACGATATAAACTAAGTGAGTAGAGCGAGAGAAAAAAAGAAGGGCCCTAAAATCCAAGCGAATAATTTGATCCTTAAATATTTAGAAAATGACAACAAAAACCGAGTCTCAATTCGAAAGGTGTTTTATGAACTAATTTCGACGTCATGAAAAAAAAAAAAAAAATTCAAAATAAAAGGCAAACGGAGTGAGTGTGGCGAAAAGAGACATTTCTATTCATTCTCAGTTCGATACTAAATAGAACAAATCACTATAAATTTTAAAAGGGGTATTAAAGTAAACAAAGCGAAAATTTTATCAAGAATTCCAATATATGAGAAAGAAAAGTATTTTGTACTGTAACTTTTATAAAATACTATCCGCGCAACGCGCCTTTGACTTCGCCCCACATTCAGATCCAACACCAATTCGAAATAGGACTTTAAAATTGCTTTTCAAAATTTCAACGATAAGTTTTGTTTTTTTTAACACACACTTTTTCTCATTCACACTTACATTCATACACAAATTCACACAGTCTTTTCTGCAACTTAGGCCATTTAATACTTTAAACGATACTCCCTATGTTTAATATATCTATTGAGGGTCCAGGCATTCTTATTTAAGCCATTTGATATGCAAATGGCTTAAATAAAATCATCGGACTGCCTGGAGTCCGAACCCGCGACTTTTAGTATACGAGGTTAGCACGATAAACCCTACACCAAGCCCGAGGACCAACGATAAGTTGGTCAAACAAAGCCCGTCAAGGACGGACAGACAGAAGAAAACTCCGCTATTATATATATATATATAGATTTTCTCTCTTATCATGAGTTTATATTAATATTTATTAATAGAATAAATTCTTTATTATTAAATAACAATAAAAACAAATAAATGCCTTTATCTTAACTAGCCCTAAGTACCCCAGGCAGTCCGATGATTTTATTTAAGCCATTTGGTTACCAAATGACTTAAATAAGAATGTCTAGACCCCCAATAGATATATTTACAAATAACGAGTATCGTTTAAAGTCTTAAATGGCTCAAGTTGCCGAAAAGACTGTGTGAATGTGTGTGTGGGAAAAAAGTGTGTTAAAAAAAAAATAATAAAAAAAAAAACTAACTAATCGAGTTGCATAAAACAACTATTAATTGCTATAGCTATTCGCTTTTTTAAACCTTTTTCGGCCAATGCGGCCCATTTAGGGATTTGAATTTTATTTAATAAATTTTAAATTAAGCTTACATATTATCGATGGCTACCGGGGGACGTTCCACACGCTGATTGCTCGGGGAGGGGGGGGGGGCATGGGCGTAATTAGAGGGTGCCTCCCCCAGAAGGCTCCTTGCCCCAAGAAAAAATGAGAAAATATGGGGCTTCCCAGGCCCACCGGAGGATAGCTGGTCGCATGGCCCCCCAGCGAGAATGGCTGGTCTCATGCCCCCCCCCCCCCCAGCCAAATTCTCTAGTTACGCCCATGTCGGGGGTCACTAATCCCGAAGCTATTCGCTTCTTATTACAAAGATATTATTAAGATGTTGCCTGCTCTAGCCAATCAGAAAGTTTGATTTAAATTGTCACGTCTGTCATTGGACTCCACATTTTTACATTTTTTTTAAACAATTTACCCATACTGAAATATTCTTTAAAATTCTTCTTCATTCCTACTTGCTCTTAAGTTACCATCCCACTTATTGAAATATCAAAAGAGAGAAAAAAGAGCAATAGCATTGAAGGTCCTGGTGGCTGGCAGTCTTAGGAATTGAAGAGCCTTATTTGCTCTCTCTTTCTCTCGTAAAACGAGATAAATAAAAAAAGAAATCAGAACCAACTTTTTATTATCAAAAAAAGTATTTAAAGTTTTCATCTCTTCTGATCAATTGAAAACCACTTGAGATTGAGTTGTAGTCCTTAAATCGCGTTCTCTTATAAAAAAAAATATACTTTTAGGATGTTTAACATTCAAATGATCTTTTTTTTCACTGGATGGATACAAACAACCCTTAAATGTGGATAATAAAGATTGTAAGCTCTTAAAAAAATTGAACAATCGATTGGTTGATCATTAAACATGTGCTCAATAGCGAACATTATAAAATATTGATGTGGAAAGGTTTAGAAGATTGATTGGCATCAATTATTCACTTTATTTGGACACGTAATCGGATAAACCTAATCAGCAATTAATTTTTATTTTGACTCGCAATTCCCTTGGCTAAGATAAGTATCATCCCTTTCATTAAGAGTTTAGTAAAATGTTCCTACTCCTTTTACCTGTACTTTTTACTTTCTCTTACCTATGTATATATGTAATATATATATAGAGAGAAAGTATTGGATTCATGTCAAAAATTCGATGTCGAGATTTTGATGGATCTTCACGTTTTGAGGTCCCCTGAATCCAAAAAAGTGGTTTTCGCGACATGGTCTGTCTGTGGGTGGGTGGGTGGGTGTGTGTGTGGGTGGGTGGGTGGGTGGGTGGGTGGGTGGGTGTGTGTTCAATTTTAAGCATGAAGGAATTGAGCTATGAGGCTGAAATTTTATATTTAAGTTAAACACCCCCCGGGACCGGAAAAATAAGCTTTTAATCAAAATCGGCCAAAGAGTACTAGTACTTTACTGATGTACTTTTTCAGTTTTTTTCGATTTTCTCAAAATTCGCTCTAACGATTTTGATTAAAATTCAAAAATCAATTATTTTTTAGATGCTCTTTCAAATGTATATTCTCGTTTTGCCCTCAAAATTGTTTGAAGCACACTTTACTCTTGTGCTTCATAGGAAAGATAAGAGAAATGGTTGCCATGGTAACAAAATATAAATATTTTCCCATACCTATAAATTTTACATCTGAATTCAAATATTCCCTACTGCCGGGAACTAAATACATGTCGACACAAAAAATCTGGTGTGACAAGCACAGTACACAACTTTCGATTACCGAAGGTAAGAGAAAGTTGTGTGCTGTGCGCCAGTCACACCAGATTTTTAATTAAGGCCTGGAAGAAATGTTCCGCAAACTAAATTGGAATAGAGGTCTAATTTTTTTTTTTTTTTGAATGGGTGCATAAGGTCCGAAGACCTATAAAGACCAGTGATCACATGCAGCCAGAAAGAAAATAAAAACAAAAGGGGAACTCAACTGCGGGAACTGAGAAGATGCCTGTTGAGATTAGACTTGAAAGTCTGAAGATTGTAGATTTTGGGGAAGACGCAGGGAGCTTGTTCCAACCGCGGGAGGTCATGGGGACAAAGGAAGAATGAAATTGACTAGTTCTGTTAGTCGTGATCTGATCAGCATAGTGATGCTGACGATGCCTCTCTTGTGTTCCGTGTATATGTTGCATTGGGTGGAATAATTGATTTTAATTTTATATTATTATAAATAATAGGAATGAAAACGCATCCAGAATTTTTTCTTTAAACTTTTATTTTTGATCTAAAATTAACAGGGCCTATTTAAATAACTCAAGATTTGCAGATGATGTTGTCACAGCAACATCAAAAAATCAACTAATAAAAATGATATATGATCTAAAATCAAGTAAAAAATTGGACTAAAAATAAATTTTAAGAAATCTGTCATTCTGTGCAACAGAGCTCAAGAAGAAATGCAATTTGATAAAAATGAACCAAGCATCCCATGTAAAACATAAACTTTTAATTAATTTTGAAAATAAAACATCGCAAGAAAATAGAACAATTGCCCTAGCCTGGAAAAAAATGTTGGACAACGAAATATATTCTAAAAAAATAAAGAGATAGAAAAAAAGTCAAAAATTAAATTACTTAAAAAATGTATCATATCAGTTCTAACGTATGGAGCTCAACACACAAAAAAAAAAAATGAAAGATCTTGAAACAACACAACGAGCAATGATCAGGAGAATCCTATGCCAGCAGAAATAAAAAACTTATTAAAAAAAAAATGTAACACACACAAATGTATGTATGATTTATATGAACCAACTAGCCGCAAAGCCCGCCTCTGACCAAATTGCCAATTTGGGATATTTCTTGTTGCAATGCAAATGTTAAGATCTTAAGGATCTTGAGTTCAAGCGAGAGTACCGACTGGGCACAGCACAAAAGGGTCTGGCTCACAGAGCAACTAAGTGCTTCTATAATTTCTAGCCAACTTGTTGATTTTGTGTTCCCACATTGAAGAAATTTGATTATAATTAATTTCCCAAAATATTTAAGAGATTCAAATTATTACTACGTTACTCCCTAATCCATGTACTATATGTGTACTTAATTTCAAATAGATTCATTGAAAATTGTGGATTTCAATAGAACATATACATACATACATACGTTTACATTTCATTTTTATATATATAGATTTTTATATATTTAAATAAAGGTAATAAAAATAAGAACTTTTTCATATGAGGCCCCCGGGCTTGGTACAGTAGGTAGCGTGCCTATACCAAACGTTGCGGGTTCGGATCCCAGGCAGTCCGATGATTTTATTTAAGCCATTTAGATACCAGATGGCTTAAATAAGAATGCCTGGACCCCCAATAGATATTATCTCATATGTAACGGATATCGTAAAGTCTTATATGGCCTAAGTTGCCGAAGACTGTGTGTATGAGTGTGAGTGAGAACTTTTCCATAAATGCAGAGTTCAATAAAAAGAACGTTTCGGTTGGCGCTCAAAGTCGTCAAGCAGACAAAATGATTGCCTAACGATCAGGCGTTGAAAGGGAATTTTAATTGAAAACTTTTCTTAATTACTTTCTTCTCTTTTAACATTTATGATAAAGAGCTTAAAAAATTATTAGTTTTTAAAATTCTTTAAAATGTTAATAAATTCCTTATCTCTTCTGGAATATTCGGGAGGCTTCATTACATTTTCAAATTAATTCTTATCAGATAATAGCTTTTAAAAAAAAACCCAAGATAAAAGATAATATTTATATGGGAGAACCTTATTATGATGGGGTGTTAATAAATATAATTTTTGGACGTTAAATGTTGTCTTCTTTTGTTTGTTTTCTCGGCGGAGTTTAATGAGCCCCTTGGTTTTATAAGGGAGAATTCTTCCATTTTTCTTTTTATTTTCTAGGTCATTAAATTCCCATTGGGAAATCATCTTGTCAGAACAAAAATCCATAAAGGAATAATTCTCTATTTTATTTTAGACATCTCATATTTTTACTTAAGTGAAAGGTAATAATTCTAAGTAAATACCTTCGTATATATATATTTTTTTTTAATGGGTTATAAATTAATTTTTATCTTCGGGATTTTCTATTTTTTAATTCGCCAAAAGAGGCGATATCTTCTTTTATTCAATAAACAGGATCCGCTTTTTTTCCTGGGGATTTCTTTGTCATTAATTAAAAAGGATTTAAAACAATTTATTGTTTTTTGTATTGATTAGGGAAGCAGCAAGTTAGAAAAAAAATACATCAGTAGAAAATAACAATAAAGAAAATCGAAAAAGGAGAGGATTGGATCTCTATTTGGAAAGGTCATGATATTGCCATTTTTTCAAACTAGGACATCTTCCCTAGCATAGAAAAGGTTTACTCCAGATCTGACCCAACTATTCGCAGATATTCCTGGCTCCGATGATGAGATTATAGCCTATTTTGAGGCTAAAGAAAAATCGTTCTATAAGAAAGGCATCGAAAAACGTTGGAATGATTGTATCACTATGGAAGGTGAATAAAGTTCAATTTTGCAAAAGTAATGTGTTTTTACTGGATAGTCCGGGGACTTAATGTCCCATGTGTTAGGAAATAAAATTGACTATAAACCGTGTTAACTCTTCTAATCTCTCTCATTCTCTTTCGAAGAAGTAATTTAATAACACTAGTCGACAAGGTTTTCTTCACAAAAAATCTGTTTAGTGAACCTAGTGCATTTTTTCATTCTGAATTCAGGTATGTAGTTAGGATTTTTCCATCAGGCACAGTTTTAGAGATATAGAGCAAAATAGATTTTAATAGAAAATGTGCTCTAAAACGGCTTTTATTTAGAATGTTCAAATTATTTTTAACGCGGCACCCCGTAAAAATACGCAGATACTTATAATACATATAAATTTCAAGTTTCATCCCAATCGGAGGTCATTTAGACGTGCCGCAAACGGCTTAAAGTTTAAAAAAATCGAAATTTTCAAGATTTTTTTTGCTTTGGTCACCCCTAATACAATTTTAGATATCCCTGAATGCAAAAAACATATATTTATGATATTCTATAGTTCTTTGGCTTTCTAAAAATCATTCATTCGTAAAAATCTGTTAATTATTAACGAAATTATGAACAAAAACGTCATTAAAAAAAAAAAAAAAAACAAGTACACTCACTCATCGAAAAAAATGAACTTCAATTGAATTAAAAAGCGAAACCTATCCACGAGAAGCTAATGTATCCTCTCTGAGTTCTAGAATCTCATATCTTTCTTTATACTTGTAAAAGAAAAAGAAGTCCATTTTTTTCGTCCAGTGAATGTACTTGTGTTTTTTCTTTGCTGACGTTTTTGTTCATAATTTCGTTAATAACTAACAGATTTTTACGAATGAATGATTTTTAGAAAGCCAAAGAACTATAGAATATCGTAAATATATGTTTTTGTGCATTCAGGGATATCTAAAATTGTATTAGGGGTGACCAAAGCAAAAAAATCTTGAAAATTTCGATTTTTCTAAACTTTAAGCCGTTTGCGGCACGTCTAAATGACCTCCGATTGGGATGAAACTTGAAATTTATATGTATTCTAAATACCTGACTATTTTTACGGGGTGCGGCGTTAAAAATAATTTGAACATTCTAAATAAAAGCCGTTCTAGAGCACTTTTTCTATTAAAATCTATTTTCCTCTATATCTCTAAAACTGTGCCTGATGGGGCAAAACTGAAATGATATTTGAATTCAGCATGAAAAATACTTCTTATCTTTATTCTTGTGAAAGAAAAAAAGTTCATTTTTCTCGACTAGTGTAATCAACAATTTGATTTATGATTATTTAAACGAAACGCCATGTATAGGTAGTTAAATAAATAATTAATATTGAACTTAGAAGAAGTATTTTACTGATTTATTAATTAAACAACTCAACAATTTTCTTGTAATTTATTAGATCAAGTCGTCTTAGCGTAAATTCAATAACATAAAAGTTTTATTCTATTCTTTACTCTTGACAACTCTGATGAATACCTCGGGGGAAATCGAAACT
Organism: Euborellia annulipes; assembly: GCA_023213315.1. Lineage (NCBI taxonomy): Eukaryota > Metazoa > Arthropoda > Insecta > Dermaptera > Anisolabididae > Euborellia > Euborellia annulipes. Next base: position 16,369 of record JAKCPI010020423.1, on the reverse strand, counting down.
TTAACTCATTAAAGATTATTTAATTAAATAACAAACACTCTTATCCCAATATTAGTGCAGTTACAAGCTTGTTGGCTATAGGATCTCATTTTGCGACGGCCCGTTTATGACAATTACTTTTACGACTCTCTTTCTCTCTTTCTCTCTCTCTTATAATCCAACATACAACCAGCAATTTCTAATTTCATATATGAAAGAGGTGAAAGGAGAAATTGAGATGGTAGCGTAAAAAGAGACCATAAACGCCAGATTGCACGCTTATTATGAAATTTTGCCAGAAAAGAGAGAAGAACAAAAAAAAAGGCTTGGATGTTTCTTTTGTAAAGACTGTACTCTAATTTGTAGAGATTTTTTAGTTAAAATAAAAAATTATTTTTTATTATTTATATAATACCTCTTTGTTAAATAATAGATCTATTACTTGGAGAAAAATCTGGTGTGACTGGCGCACAGCAGATTTTTTGTGTCGACATGTATGCAATAGTTTCCGACAGTAAGGTACATTCGATTTTCAAAATGTAAAATTTGTGTAAATGTGAAAATATTTATATTTTGTTACCATGGCAACCATTTCTTCAATCTTTTCTATGGAGTACAAGAGTAAAGTGGTCTTTAGAAGATTTCAATGTCAAAATGAGAATATATCTTTTTAAGAGAATCTAAAAAATAATTGATTTTTGAATTTTAATCAAAAGTGTTAGAGCAAATATTGAGAAAAATCGAAAAAAACTGAAAAAGTGCATCAGTAAAGTACTAGTACTCTATCGCCGATTAAGTCCAAAAGCTTCGTGTCAGGTCCCAGGAAGGTGCCTAACTTAAATATAAAATTTCAACCTCCTAGCTTTTTTCATTTTTGAGATATTTTGTTCACAGACACACAGACAAACCATGTTGCGATAACAACTTTTTTGGATTGAGGGGACCTCAAAACGTGTATATCCATCAAAATCTCGACCTCGAATTTTTGACATGAATCCAATACTTTCTCTCTACTGTATATTAACATATATAGGTAAGAGAAAGTAAAAAAAAGATGCAGGATATTTAAAAAGCATGCTTATTTAATTTTAACTTTATTCAAATAAGGTTCTGATTAGGATGATAAAATTTACAGCTGAATATTTAAGAAGATAATCCTGTTGCATATTAAATCCTACTATAATTTACGGAATTGGGGTCACTAGCAAATTCTAAATGGAAATTCCCGATAGACGATACGAGTATATGTATGAGTTTTTTTTTTTTTTTTTTTTTATAAAACAACGAGAACTAATCAAGAGAGAACGTCAACGGTATATTAAAGGGAATAGGCAAAAGAAAAAAAATTGGTTGGAAATTCTTCAAGAGAAAATCAACTCTCTCTCTCTCTATTTCGTTATGACATTCTTGATATATCACAGAAAGTAACCAACCAACCTTTGAGAGGTTTTTGAAATCTGGCTTCAAAGGCTTCTGTCATTTTTCTTCCAAACACTTCACTTGGGTTAAAATAAATGATATATAATAGAAATAATCTCTTTTCTCGTTGCAGGTATGCGGATCCTTGTTATGCTACTATTAGATACTCTTCCAATGCTGGGCAATGTTTTGTTGCTCTGCTTTTTTGTATTCTTCATCTTCGGAATTGTGGGTGTCCAACTTTGGGAAGGAACATTACGACAACGATGCTTTCCAAATACAAAATTGCCTACGTAAGTACACTAATACTTTTTGTAAATAAATTTAATATCAATATTTATTATGATCTCATGAAATTGTGGTATCAGAAAAATAAAGAGACGGATTAATCTTGAAAGAGTTGTATATTTATTAGAGAAGTGAGACTTGTATGCAGAATTCACATTCAACTTAGGAAATTGGTCAGATCTACTTTTACTGTGTAGAACACCTGTTGATTTGTTTTTTTTTATTTATTTACTAGTTTTCGAGGTATAAATATGTTGACTTTTTTTTCTTCCTGGATGACGTCATTGAGCAAGAAAAACCAAATTAACTGAGTACATATTCGAATTCTCCCTTATTTAACTGAATTTGAGAGAAATCAGCGTTTTTAATGGCATGAATCGAGCTTTATCTACCGTGCAAAATGAAGTTTCACTTCAAAAACTAATTTATATTGGTTGTCTGTCAAAACATTACCAGAGATTTTCAATAAAATGAGATAAATTGGAATGGGCAATTTGAGTCGCAGCTTTTAAAGAGAAGAAAATATAGACCCATATGGGGCAGGTGCTTTTTTGCCTCTGGAAGCAAGGTACCAAATAACTCAGATTCAGATTAAATGAATCCCTTGCATTTTACGTACAGTGAGGGTCAATATTAAGTCCCACCCATGCGTTTTCTACTTGTGATAATTTCATTGTTTTTATAAAAGAAAATGAAAATCGTTATTGGATATTTTCTAGGTTTGAACTATGAAAGTTTCCATTAAAAAAATATATGATTTTTTTTTTTAACAATGAAATAATCACAAGTAGAAAACGCATGGGTGGGACTTAATATTGTTCCTCGCTGTACTTTATATATTCTTGATATCTAATTTCTGGCACAATAATCTCATAGGTACTATTAACATAAAATGAAATTTAATGATTTATTTGGATAAAATCGTAAAGAAAAAAAGAAAATTGTTTCGCAGATTTTCAGGGGTCCGCGGAACACACTTTAAGAGCCTGTGCTCTAGAGTAGCGTTTTCCAAACTTTTCACTCTTATTGAACCCTTGAAACTATGTTCAAGTTCTAGGGAACCCCAGCTCAAAAAATAAATTAGTGAGTTCGGTCGCGCCTATCTATCAGTAACTAAAAAATCTGGTGTGACTGGCGCACAGCACACAACTTTCTCTTACCTTCGGTAATCGAAAGTTGTGTACTGTGCTTGTCACACCAGATTTTTTGTGTCGACATGTATTTAGTTTCCGACAGTATGGTACATTCGATTTTCAAGATGTAAAATTTATAAGTATGGCAAAATGTTTATATTTTGTTACCATGGCAACCATTTCTCCTATCTTTTCTATGGAGTACAAGAGTAAAGTGGTCTTCAGAAGATTTCAATCACAAAATGAGAATATACATTTTAAAGAGAATCTAAAAAATAATTGATTTTTGAATTTAAAAAAAAATCGTTGGAGCAAATTTTGAGAAAATCGAAAAAAACTGAAAAACTACATCAGTAAAGTACTAGTACTTTTGGGCCGATTTTGTTCAAAAGCTTCGTGTCACGTCCCATGGGGGTGCCTAACTTAAATATAAAATTTCAACCTCCTAGCTCTTTTCGTTCTTGAGATATTTTGTTCACAGACACACACAGACAGACAACACAACAACACACAAAGACAGACCATGTCGCGAAAACCACTTTTTTGGATTCAGGGGACCTCAAAACGTGAAGATCCATCAAAATCTCGACATCGAATTTTTGACATGAAACCAATACTTTCTCTCTCTATATATTAACATATATATAGAGGTACGAGAAAGTAAAATGAATGATTAAAGGTTTCTGAATTTCTCCAATGAGCAAGCAGCTAGTAGTTTTTTCAATTTATTTATTATTAATCAATGTGCCAGAGCCGACGTTTCTGTCGCATATAGGACCATCCTCAGGGTCAAGCGATAATCTATATATTGATCCTAATTAATATAATAGTAATGTCTTTTGACAGGAGAAGGAGCAGGTGCAGCCACAAAACAAAAGCCTCCGATTTAATACAATTTAATGAGACGTTTTGGGTGAATTTCATCTACCCATTCTCACTAAATAAATACGATAGCCCACATCGCCAGGACATATGATACATAAATTTACATGTATTGCCCTAATGACCAACTCCGGGACTTTTAACAATTTTGAAGGACTGAAGATGGGTAGATGAAATTCACCCGAAACGTCTCATTAAATTGTATTAAATCGGAGGCTTTTGTTTTTTGGCTGCACCTGCTCCTTCTCCTGTCTATAGAGAAACAGCCACTAACTTCATTGATTTACCTAAATAATGTCTTTTACCAATATAACCAATGGAGGATCAATATATTGACAATGACTTGGCCCTGAGGATGGTTCTATATGCGACCGAAACGTCGGCCCTAGCACAATAATAAATAAATTGAAAAAACTACTAGCTGCTTGCTCATTGGAGAAATCCAGAAACCTTTAATCTACATGTTATCAGCTCTACACCTCCGTTAAATATAAAAATGAATGAATGTAAGGCCTATACACCCTATGGTTTCATAGCATAAATACTGAATAATGATAAAATATAAATAAATCCAAAATGAAAACAGATTATATAGGGTATTAGTGGAATTTGCCCTCTGCTTTAAATTTTATTTTAAATATCATAGCTTTAAAATAACAATATTTTGTTTAATAGCAGAGAATAATCGTTTATAGCTTCCAAATTTGCGTTTGTTTAATTCATAATTCGATTCAAATCAATTATTATTCAAAAACTAACTTCCCCCTCCTTGCTACCTATACACAATTCGCTTACAATTCTATTATCTTTAAACAGAATTTCCATATTGGTTATGCATGTAATTTCCTGACGCTTATGATTTGCTGTCCCAAAGGGGCCCTTTGAGTTCGCAATTCAAAATAAAGACCTTAATTTTATCGACGACAGGGAAAATATATGAAAATGTCATGTCAATATAACTTTAAATAGTTTATATCTCAGCCAAAAACATCGGAGATGCGGGCCTCGCATTATTTTTGCCTAGTGTCGAGGTGAAATCAAAAATGCGCCTCGCTTTTCTGATTTATATAAAAGCGAGGAAATATTTTCACTTAAATAAAACCCCTACAGAATTTTATTTGTTTCATATATCCTCGCTTTTATATAAATCAGAAAAGCGAGGCGCATTTTTTTGATTTCACCTCGACGCTAGGCAAAAATAATGCGAGGCGCCCCTTTTTGCATCTCCGATGTTTTTGGCTGAGATTTCACTTCTTTTTGTGAAATATTACATGAAAATATTATTTATTAATTTTTGTTTATTAAATATTAAGTTATCACATGAATAGATCTTTTAATATGCATTCCAAACAGTAAAAAATAAATACATCGTTTGGTATCCATTCGAAACGATAAACATAGGATTTCACCAAATTTTATAAAATTTTAGGTTTTTTATTTTTGTTATGTTGGTAGAATGTAAATACATCGTTTGGTATCCATTCGAAACGATAAACATAGGATTTCCCTAAATTTTATAAAATTTTAGGTTTTTTATTTATTTTATGTTGGTAGCACTTCTTCTTATCACGTTAATCTATTGTATTTCTATCTGAAGGGATCCATCCTAAAATTTTTTATTCCATTAGGGATGAAAATTACTAATATTAATAGATATGTTTCTAAATGACGTCATCAGGGAGCAAAATAGTTAGAATTGTCATTTCGCCATGTTAAAGATAGGACAAATTTGAAATTTTGAATACCCCTCAAAAGTCACTTTTGATCCAAAATGAAATTTTATATCAAAGGTATCGGGTTTTTGATAGTATCTATTTGTATTTTAAATTTCATCCAAATCGGTCCAGCAGGGAAACCTGTAGCTTTGTCTAAAAATTTGAAAATTGAAGAAAAGAATGAAAAAAAGAAAAAAAAAAAAAAAAAAAAAAAAGGAAAATAAGAGACTAACTTTTGACCTTCCGAAATCGGCAAAATCTCAACTTTGAGCCTCTGCCATTCTTTTTGGGACTGGAATTTTTTTTTGAATTTGTGCTCAAAATAATCCTTATTTATTCTAGTTTAATATAAAAAAAATTTGGCTCCGATATCTTAAAACCTTTTTGAGATATTCGCCCAGAAAGAGAAAAGTTTCTCAAAAAATGTTTTCACGTCCCTATCTTTTATTAAGGATTTAAAATCATTCTTGATAATATAGTCTAGGGACGACTCGTCCATCTAAATGCAATGGGCCATTGGCATCTATTGGAATGTCAACTAAATGGTAGTATTAAGAGTTTCTTTGCTTTTTTTTGCTTTTTACTTGCTCGGCGACGAGTCGCTCCTGCGACTCTTGATCAAATATAATTTTAAAGATGTTAATTATTCAAATTTTTTAAACATTTTATTTCCCATATTTTGAGAATTTTGATGTAAAATTTTTTCAATAAAACCATCTACCGGAGGCCCGAGAGGTTACATTTATTTCTTATCTCTAACTTCTTCCTCATTCGTTCATTTCTAGCTAATGAACTAATCCTTATCTACTTCGGTATTCAGTAAAAGTATCGATACCTCGGTGGTATCGTTTCATCCCTAGATGGTATATTTTTTACGATGGCATATACCGGTATTACATATATAATTTAGAGAAAGTAAAATCTCAATATTTACACCCATTTTGGACATCTTTAATTTGAAGACATGTTTGCGTGATTTGACTAATCAATAGAGAGATTAAACTTCTCTTTTTTTATACCTTATTAATTTCAAGTTATACGATATTACTGGCGTTGATATAATATTAAAAACTTTGAGATATTGATTAATAAATGAGGACACGAATTTGAGATGGAATAAAGGTAATTTCAAGTAGGAAACGTTATTCATAGGCGACGAAATGGAAAAGATGTCGCCACTTCGGTTCAAGCTCTATAATAGCTGTTACTGTGTAATTTTCACTAGGCTGGTCGAGTTTCCTTCTCTATATAACTTTTATATATAGATATACTGGTATATAGCTACGTATATGTAAATGAATGAATGAATGGGCTATTGTTCTCAAGTTGGGGTGGTGGGTCCTTCTTCATTTCTGTGTTCAACTCGCGAGGTTGACACCAGAACAAGAGCCTGTTACTTGTTCTCTCTCTCTCTCTCTCTCTCCGTGCTACGAGTACTCGGCTACTGGTGCTAATTGCCTCACACAAGTATTGACCTGTTTGGTTTAGTGAACGAGAGAAAGTGCGCAAGTGCATATTCCAAGGTTTTAGGGGGAAAAAAAAAACTTTTTGATATTTTTTTTATCTTAAAGTCTTAAAGAGAAAAAAAACGAGCACTAGGGGTGCTGCATTAGGAATATGAAGAAAACTTTTAACATGAAATTTTTCATGAAGAAAAAAATTTTGATTAGAAAAAAGCATTTATACGGTATATCTATTTCCATAGAAATACAAATAGAAGAGAGAGAAGGGGAAAAGGAATCTAGTCTTTTTATCTAAAGAAAAATCTAAAAATGTTATAACTAATTATTATAACTAAATAGCTTTAATTTTTAATATTGAGAGATAGAATCCAATGCTTTCCAATGGATATATTCTGGATTTGTGATCCCCTTAAAAGGAAGGGTCCCCTGGTCCCCTACCAGTAATCAGAAATATTGAAAACCTAAAACTACACCCGAAAAAAAATCCGAATAGCAGATCGTGGCCGAAGATAATATTTTTGGAAAAAAGAGGATGTAGTGAATAAATGAGCCTCTAAAAATAATTATAAACACTATTGGAACGTTTCGGCAAGGATCGACCCGACCATCTTCAGCCTTAAAAGAGTATAAGCCTATTGCAGGTTCGATCGTTGCCGAAACGTTCAAATAAAGAATGTTAAATAGAGGATCAATTATACGTTGCATCCAATTTCTATAACATCCATAAAATTCGTTCAGAAGTATATGCCCTGCAAAGGGACAGACAGATAGGCAGATTAATTGTCTTTTGTGAATATGTCTATAATACTATTAATAGTAATTATACCCTAGTAGATATTGCAACTAGGCAATTGTTTTTGTATTTTGAGTTATTTACATTAAACCTACTATATGATAAAATATCTTACAAGGGAACCCTATGGCTATTCGGTCACAGATTTTTTTTTAACTCAATGGATTTGAAGATGAGTATCTGGACATCAATTTCGCTTCTCAAAAACACTCGAGAAAATTGGCTTTGGAGATTTCTGAGTTCTATAAGTTCAGATAATTTAGACATATTTTCAGGCCTATTTGGTAACATATTTCGACAAGTGACTAACGTGTCATTGAATAACCAATTTTTTAACAATAAAATAAAGAGCGGCTCTTAAAATGTGTCCAAGTTATGTAGTAGAAGGGCAATAAAAGAGAGAGCAGCTAGTTATATTTTCTTTTATTAAACCCTCAGTGCTGACGTTTCGGTCCTGTCTATGGCCATCCTCAGAGCTATTAATACAGAACAATACACAATGGTCATTAGGAAAATGCGTACAAATTTGTACAAATTAGATGAATATGACAACCCTAATGGTAAGTATTCATCTAATTTGTATAAATTTGTACGCATTTTCCTAATGACCATTGTGTATTGTTCTGTATTAATAGCTCTGAGGATGGCCATAGACAGGACCGAAACGTCAGCACTGAGGGTATAATAAAAGAAAATATAACTAGCTGCTCTCTCTTTGTATTCTCCTTCTACTAAATCAATTAACCAGCTATATTAAAAAAAAACTTCCAATACTGTCCAATTTATCCTACTATAATTCGCTAGATTACTTGATTACTAGCCCATCCTAAGAATAATTAATTTTTATATTTGAATAAAAGCACAGTTGACCTAAAAAAGTGAAAATTTTCACTAATTTCTTTAATTATTATTAAGAGTTAAAAGTTAAGAAGTAATTAAATCCTTTTAAGGCGGGAATACATGCGACATGGTGTTATTTCATGTTGTATGCTGATGCATGTTGTTTTATAGTCTCTAAATGCTATTTCATATAAAACTTTAGAAATATTCAAGTATGCAAGGAAAATGCATTTAAAAACCACAACTTTATCAAGGCCAGAACAAGAATTAGCCAACTTTGTGCAATATTAGGAGAAAATGAAAAATTCATTGTAAACCTATTCGAGAAGCAATTTCAACTAAAGACTTGCGTATATATTTGAAGAGCTAACACTTTTTCAATTTAAATTCCATATAACTTAATCTCCATGTTTATGAAAAAGCCATTTTGTATATAAATCTTTCACAGTCAGAGAATATCGTCTTGATAAATAACATGAGAGAAATTTGCATTTAAGCAAGTGTTTAGAATTTGCATAGTCAGTAAAAGAGAGATTTGGGGATTTTTAGATGCAATAAAAAGCAATGTAAAGCTAATAATTCTATAAAGAAAATAATTAATGGTTTAAAAAAATATTAACATTAATAGTTTAGTTGATTGAAATGAAACAAGCGTTCAGTACTGAAATTTCAAGGCTCTGTCACGCCTTCGACATCAATTCTCATTTATTTATTCTGAACTAAAATTACTGAACTGTGTTAAGTGACACATTTTCAAAAATTAAGTTAATTAAATGCAAGATTTAAAAGGGAAGAGAGGAAATGAAATAAACTTGTAATAAAATACTCAAAATTTCTATTGTTAATTAACTATTCAATAAAAATTTTATATTTTTTTTTTTGTTGTGACAACGTCTTACAATGCATGTATAGTGACCTGGCAGGCAGAGGCGTACCGAGGTAGTTGGGGGCCTGGGGCGGAACTAGAAGAGGGGGCCTTATATTGAATTTTTTTTTTTGGGGGGGGTGGTCATCTTTAAATATCCCTCTCCACCATACACAAAAATATTTTTAAAATACCGTATATCCCTGAACCCCAAGGGCCCCGGGGCCTCTCAAAGAGAAATCTTCATTAAATTTTGTTTTTACTTGAGCCCTGAGGGCTTCGGGGCCTCTCAAAGGGAAATTTTTATTAAATTTTCTTTTTTTTTTTCTAAATTTTCCCATTTTTACTTGAGCCCTGAGGGCTTCGGGGCCTCTCAAAGGGAAGCCCCCCTGTCTAGACGCAAAGGCGGGCGCCACGGGTTCTCATAATTAAGAAAAAGCGAGGGTCCGCCGCAGGCGGGCCCGAGCCAGCTGGCGGGGGGTCCAGGGGGTACGAAGCCCCCCTGTCTATATGCAAAGGCGGGCGCCACGGGTTCTCATAATTAAGAAGAAAGGGCGAGGGTCCGCCGCAGGCGGGCCCGAGCCAGCTGGCGGGGAGTCCAGGGGGGCGAAGCCCCCCTGTCTATATGCAAAGGCGGGCGCCACGGGTTCTCATAAATAAGAGAAGAAGGAAAGGCGGAGGATAAGAAAGAAAGAGGATAAGAAAAGGCGAGGGTCCGCCGCAGGCGGGCCCGAGCCAGCTGGAGGGGGTCTAGGGGGGCGAAGCCCCCGGCTAAGCGCGAAGCCCGCCGAAGGCGGGCGACGCGGCTAGTAATAAATAAGTTCCGTTTAATCATTAAGACAAAGTGCTTTTTTCTCCGTTATGTACTTCTATTTATACATCTATTCTTTTCCTATAACAATTCTGAATTAAGAAGAAAAAAAATTGTATAAGCTTATTAATTTATTATTAAATAAAATATTGATAATAGCTTCTAATCGATTAATTTTTTCTCAACTTAATTATTGAAAATAATTACTATTTAACGATTCTTTTTTATCCTATTAATAAAATTTCTAAAGAAATAGGGCACCTATTCTCCTATTAAATCTTAAATCAAGAACGTCACAAAAATTTATTATTATTAACTCCTATATACTACTGTGGTCTGCGGTCTCTCTTCAGTATATAACCAGATTTATATACTAACCATTTTCATTAAATCAATTTATTATTAATATATAGGCCTACTATTATTTTGTTACTTATTTAATAGCAGAATTTATTTCTTTTAAAAAATTCTATAAGAGGATGTTTTTCATCTCTTTAAACCAAACTTAAAAACTTTTGTCCAAAACTGAGCGTGTTGTATGTATCTACGCTACGTGTTAAATTACATCAGCGAAAGCTTCAAGGGGCCAAACTATTAGAATAAGAGTAAGAAAATAAATCAAAACGATAATAAAGGAATATTAAGAATGTTCTCCGGAGAAAAAACTTTAATTAAAGAGTAAAGTTAAAATAAAACTTGAATTGTCAGAGTAGCAAGGTCAAATCTTATATAATTTTTTTTTTTTTTTTATAACACACCTTTTTTTCTCATTCACACTCACACACACATACACACAGTCTTTTCGGCAACTTAGGACATTAAGACTTTACGATAACCGTTATTTGTAAATATATAAAATGGGGGTCCAAGCATTCTTATTTAACCCATTTGGTATCCTGTCCAGATGTTTTAAATATCTAAATTTTCCCATTGAAGAACGAGTAAAACTAATTTCCAAACACAACCTATGTTCCAACAGTCTTTCTCCAAGACACGTCCTTAAAGACTGTCCAACAAAAAACTGTCCCGAACCCGCGACCCCTGGTATAGAAGGCAAGCACGATACCAACTACACCAAGCCCAATGGCTAAATAAAAATTGAATAAACAAAAAATGAGGTTGAATAAAAATCCTAAATAAAATATTACGTGTAAAAATTACAACGTTTCGGCCACCCATTCTGTGGCCTTCTTCAGATACAATTGAGCTAAGATTATAAAGGTTGTTACATCTCAAATCTGTGAAAATCTCAATTGAATTCTGATTGTCACAATCGATATGAATATGTCTCTTTTCAAAAACATTATAAGAGAATTTATTAAAATTTCTACTCCCTAATATCATCTTATTTCACCATCTCTGATTCTTTTTATTAGGTTAAAAGTTTTAAAGAAAGAAGTAGGCCTATTGTAATTTTTCTTAACCATAAAAATAAGTATAAATGAATTAGAATGATAGACAGGAAGAGAGCACAAGTATAAATGAATTATTTACTTACAAACTCGGAGAGGATCTCGAAATCCTGGAGCTGAGTAGCGCAGGTCATGTGTACGCCAGGTTTCCTCTCGGCTTACTCTTGCTTACACGAGGAGGCCAAGGTGCATCAGCTGACCTGTGAAAAAATCATCAAGATTCTATATAAAATAGATAGACTAAGCTTAAATAAAGTATTAGAAAAATATTTTCAAATGAGTCTACTATATAGTGCATTATTTGTTTTATTGTTAATCGACCCCAAAGATAACATTTTAGAGTGAAAAGAAAATTCAGGACTCTTAAAGAGAGTTAGGTCTAGACATTAAATCTACCTGTGTGTGGGGTGGGGGGAGTGGCTCTGCCCCGTGCATTTACACTTAAATAGCCTAATTATATAATAATTAATTTTTGATAAAAGATTAAGCTTCCATTAAAAAAATATTAAGGCTTAAAAAAAAGAAGAGAATTCGTTCTTTTGTTTTTGCAGCTTATTCAAAGACGAGAAAAGCAAACATGGACGTTTTCCAGAGGGTTTCCACCTCATTAGGGAAAATCTATTCTCTCATATTATTATTCACCATTCAAATTAGATATTTCTTAAATAAAATGAAATATTTTGTCTCTCGGTAAATTTGATCATCTTTTTCTTTTAAAGTTCTTTGAAATTGTTTATATTAAAGTTGGCAATTAGTTAAAGAGGTTAGGCTATATATAAAAAGAAAAAAAAATTAGATATTAAATTTTGATATCAGTTTTTCTTTCGAACTTTTTTATTATGAATATTTTTCAAGTGACTCAGAATCGTTTTTTTTTTTTTATTATTATTATTAAACTTTAGGGAAATTTAAGTATGATGAAATCCTTTCTTTTCATTTTGTTTTTAATTTAGTTCAGGACTGAATAAATCTATTAGCCTGAACATAGCGTCATTTATGCAATTGTTGAGATTGAATTTTGACTTTTCGGCAGGCATTCAATAATTGTGCCGATAATCAAAAAAATTCACTTTTTTTTATATTGATTGATTGAAGTTATTCTACAATTATTATTAGTCTACAATTAATAGCTAGTTACAAAATTTATTATCGATGTCGATGAGAGAAGTGAATGTCCAACGATTAGATTTATAAATAAGAAGAGAGAATGTTAGCCAAACAGGATAGCCTCTATCCCAATATAAGAAAGCTTCGGCGGGATTTCCGTCTTGCCAGGGGTCTGCGTCCCCTGAACCCCAATACTCGCCTTCGGCGCCTCCTCTTGCTTCAATTATATCAAATAAATTTAGTGATTGATTGATGGATAGGCCCCATAACATTTTTTCGCGTTAAGGACTAATAATTTCATTAATTATCTAAATATATAAAAATGAAATGGGAAAAATGTATGTATGTATAAGTTCTAAAGAAATCCACAAATTTCAATGAAATACAAATATAGTACATGAACCAGGGAGTAACGTAGTAATAATTTGAATCTCTTAAATATGAGGATGCGTTACAAGGGCAGCCAAGGCGAAAAATAAAACAAAAATCTATTTTTTGTCGACGTTTCGAGTGCCGATCGCACTCTTCATCAGGACAAAAATGATGTCAATTCGTCAGGTCGTTTGACATGGCAGTATAGCAACGTTTTAACCATTTTTACATTTACTTGAAGACTCTAGTATTTCGAGGTCGAATGAATTAAATTAAATTTAATTCATTCGACCTCGAAATACTAGAGTCTTCAAGTAAATGTAAAAATGGTTAAATTTAATTTAATTCATTCGACCTCGAAATACTAGAGTCTTCAAGTAAATGTAAAAATGGTTAAAACGTTGCTATACTGCCATGTCAAACGACCTGACGAATTGACATCATTTTTGTCCTGATGAAGAGTGCGATCGGCACTCGAAACGTCGACAAAAATAGATTTTTGTTTTATTTTTCGCCTTGGCTGCCCTTGTAACGCATCCTCATATCATAATATCCAGCCATCAAGAAACAACTAGTTGAATCTCTTAAATATTTTGGAAAATTAATTATAATCAAATTTCTTCAATATGGGAACACAAAATCTACAAATTGGCTAGAAATTAGAGAGCGTCATTTGTGCTCTGTGAAAGGGCTTTCTGATTGTACGACTAGCCTCTGTGGGCGGAGCTACGCAGCAGTTGAAAGAAGAAGAGAGCACGCATAAGACTGACCCTTCAAACAGTCATAAATAGAGCCTTTTGTGCTGGGCCCAGACGGTAACCTCTCTTCAGTTCAAGATCGTTCCTTAACATCTTAAGACTTGCATTGCAACAAGAAATATCCTAAATTGGCAATAAACTTGCCCGCCAGAGCCGGGCAATTGCTCACCGGAGGCGATCAAGGGGTCCAGAGGGCGCAGCTCCCTGGCTAGGCGGAAAGCTCCGCCAAAGGCGGCTTTTGCGACTAGTAGTAAGTCAACAGAAAAACCCTCTTACGTTCTTTGACAGACATTTAATTTCATATTGACTTTGGCTCAGCTGAATGCATTATATCTGATTGATCGTAATGACTTTTATGAAACTAGGCGGGCTTCGAGCCTAGCCGGGGGATTCCCCCCTGGACCACCCCCGCCAGCTGGCACGGGCCCCCTGCGGTGGACTTTTGCCTTTTCTTTTTTTTTTTTTTTTTTTTTTTTTTTAAACATTCACACTTTTTTCTCATTCACACTCACATTCACACAGTCTTTTCGGCAACTGAGGCCATTTAAGATTTTTTACTATAATCAGTATGTTTAATATATCAATTGTGGGGTCCAGGCATTTTTATTTAAGTCATTTGGTATCCAAATGCCTTAAATAAAATTATCGGACTGCCTGGGGTCCGAACCCGAGACGTTCGGTATAGAAGGTAGGCACGCTACCAACTACTCCAAGCCCCTTGGGCTTGCCTTTTCTTGATTATGAAAACAAAAAATACTATTCCAATCCAGCGCCTGCTTGAGGATTTATTTACATTCATAGAATACACAAATGGAAAGAATACAAAAATATTTCTATATACATTTCCTATGGGAAAAATCGTAACTTTAGGAATTAATAACTCAAAAGTTATAAGAATTTCGGGATGAAAATTATTATTTTCCTGTGATCCCTAGAAGGCCCTCTTTAAGCTAAAAAAAAAAAATTAGTTTCAAATTTCTAATTAATGAGTCTCACTATTTTTGCATATAAATCAGCAATTGAAAGAAAATTTATATCTCAGAAAAAAATCTCTTTTCAAGATTCTTATTTTATTCTATTTTTCTCCTAAAGGAAATACATTTTAAAAAAATCGAAATGGATATTATTTTTTTAAACTGTCTACCATTTATATCCGTTTTGGGGTAAATGAATTCAATAGAGAATCCTTTTTTATTTATTTATGCTTCAATTCCTGGGGCGTTACTCTACACACTAGCAGGGCTCGTTTCAATTAGTATTATATTTGCAACTCTGAGCCTTGGCGATAAATGCGCCATCAATCATTTCCAAAAACACACCAATACTAACACGAACAACCCTCCATCCCCTTCAAACCGGAACCTCACACAGCCTAAAATCTCGCCTATTGGTAAATTTATTTCTCGAATGAATATTCAATTTACTCATTTGTGATTATTAATATTAATTTTAGAGAGAGAGAAAAAAAAACAAAACAATTAAGCCGAGAAGTTGTGAAAGAAATCTCAGTGATTTTATGAGTCAGGATAATTTGAATCTCTTTGTATTCAAAGAACCCATGGATGCAGTCATTGAAAAATAGTAATAAGAATTAAAATTATTACCGGCATTTAAATAGTTTTCGAGATGTAATAAGATTCTAATAATTTTCGATACAAGGGTGGATACGAGGGGAGGGGGGGAGGTAAAGGGGGTAATTACCCTCCTGAGATTTGAAAAAAATACTTTTTTTCGAAAAAAAAAATGTATTTTTAATGTAAAATTTTTAAAATTAATACTTAAAAATTAGATTCGTATTTATATTCTGGCCAACAAGTACAGAATGCGCCTTTAAATTACCGAAATTAAGAAAAAATAGTGTGCTGTGAGACCAGTCACTCCAAATTACCCCCACTCCGAGAAACACCTCTGGATCCGCCACTGCTTCGATATGGATTTAACAAATCATATTTCGGTAAAAAAATGTAATTCCAACTGCATTTATAGGGGAATGTGAGTTTTTGTTTGGAGGCTTCGAGAGTTCGGTAGCCTGCAAAGGGAAACACACCCATGCCTTGGATAGGCTGGAGATCCCGGGTTCGATTCCCGCCGGCCAGGGGAAGTTTAAGTCCATAAAAATTGTTAAAATTAATGCAGTCGACTGCTGAGGAAGATAACGAAAACTCAACTCAGTATTCTTCCATCAAAGTTACGTTACCCTCTGAATAAAGATAGAATAGAATAGAATAGAATTTATTTCGACATATAGATATAGAAATAAAAAATTTATTACAATATTAATTAAATAATAATCAATTTACTAAAATCAATTTATCAGAGAAATAGTTGTATTTTCAAGGATCTATATAAAAATCGGCTTTTTTATAAGCTAGTAGGTGTACGAATCAGCTTCAATAGCAACTAGAGAATAGAGAAGTGAAGTTAGACAACAACGTAATTAATAGGCTATTAAAAAAGCTTATTTTATTCTAAGCACTCTGGTTGTCTAACTTCACGGCTCTATTCTTTAGGTGTGGGCGTTAATATTGAAAC
>JAKCPI010020422.1:0-20521 GCA_023213315.1 Euborellia annulipes | reverse complement strand
ATCTCAACAATTGCATAAATGACGCCATGTTCAGGCTAATAGATTTATTCAGTCCTGAACTAAATTAAAAACAAAATGAAAAGAAAGGGATTTCATCATACTTAAATTTCCCTAAAGTTTAATAATAATAAAAAAAAAAAAAAACGATTCTATGGAGCCACTTGAAAAATATTCATAATAAAAAGTTCGAAAGAAAAACTGATATCAAAATTTAATATCTATTTTTTTTTTTCTTTTTATATATAGCCTAACCTCTTTTTAACTAATTGCCAACTTTAATATAAACAATTTCAAAGAACTTTAAAAGAAAAAGATGATCTAATTTTACCAAGAGACAAAATATTTCATTTTATTTAAGAAATATCTAATTTGAATGGTGAATAATAATATGAGAGAACCGATTTTCCCTAATGAGGTGGAAACCCTCTGGAAAACGTCCATGTTTGCTTTTCAAGTCTTTGAATAAGCTGCAAAAACAAAAGAACGAATTCCTCTTCTTTTTTTTAAGCCTTAATATTTTTTTAATGGAAGCTTAATCTTTTATCAAAAATTAATTATTATATAATTAGGCTATTTTAAGTGTAAATGCACGGGGCAGAGCCACTCCCCCCCCACACACAGGTAGATTTAATGTCTAGGCCTAACTCTCTCTTAAGAGTCCTGGAATTTTCTTTTCACTCTAAAATGTTATCTTTGGGGTCGATTAACAATAAAACAAATAATGCACTATAGTAGACTAATTTAAAAATATCTTTTCTAATACTTTATTTAAGCTTAGTCTATCTATTTTATATAGAATCTTGATGATTTTTTCACAGGTCAGCTGATGCACCTTGGCCTCCTCGTGTAAGCAAGAGATAAGCCGAGAGGAAACCTGGCGTACACATGACCTGCGCTACTCGTAGCTCCAGGATTTCGAGATCTTCTCCGAGTTTGTAAGTAAATAATTCATTTATACTTGTGCTCTCTTCCTGTCTATCATTCTAATTCATTTATACTTATTTTTATGGTTAAGAAAAATTACAATAGGCCTACTTCTTTCTTTAAAACTTTTAACCTAATAAAAAGAATCAGAGATGGTGAAATAAGATGATATTAGGGAGTAGAAATTTTAATAAATTCTCTTTATAATGTTTTTGAAAAGAGACATATTCATATCGATTGTGACAATCAGAATTCAATTGAGATTTTCACAGATTTGAGATGTAACAACCTTCATAATCTTAGCTCAATTGTATCTGAAGAAGGCCACAGAATGGGTGGCCGAAACGTTGTAATTTTTACACGTAATATTTTATTTAGGATTTTTATTCAACCTCATTTTTGTTTATTCAATTTTTATTTAGCCCTTGGGCTTGGTGTAGTTGGTATCGTGCTTGCCTTCTATACCAGGGGTCGCGGGTTCGGGACAGTTTTTTGTTGGACAGTCTTTAATGACGTGTCTTGGAGAAAGACTGTTGGAACATAGGTTGTGTTTGGAAATTAGTTTTACTCGTTCTTCAATGGGAAAATTTAGATATTTAAAACATCTGGACAGGATACCAAATGGGTTAAATAAGAATGCTTGGACCCCCATTTTATATATTTACAAATAACGGTTATCGTAAAGTCTTAATGTCCTAAGTTGCCGAAAAGACTGTGTGTATGTGTGTGTGAGTGTGAATGAGAAAAAAGGTGTGTTATAAAAAAAAAAAAAAAAAAAATTATATAAGATTTGACCTTGCTACTCTGACAATTCAAGTTTTATTTTAACTTTACTCTTTAATTAAAGTTTTTTCTCCGGAGAACATTCTTAATATTCCTTTATTATCGTTTTGATTTATTTTCTTACTCTTATTCTAATAGTTTGGCCCCTTGGAAGCTTTCGCTGATGTAATTTAACACGTAGCATAGATACATACAACACGCTCAGTTTTGGACAAAAGTTTTTAAGTTTGGTTTAAAGAGATGAAAAACATCCTCTTATAGAATTTTTTAAAAGAAATAAATTCTGCTATTAAATAAGTAACAAAATAATAATAGTAGGCCTATATATTAATGATAAATTGATTTAATGAAAATGGTTAGTATATAAATCTGGTTATATACTGAAGAGAGACCGCAGACCACAGTAGTATATAGGAGTTAATAATAATAAATTTTTGTGACGTTCTTGATTTAAGATTTAATAGGAGAATAGGTGCCCTATTTCTTTAGAAATTTTATTAATAGGATAAAAAGAATCATTAAATAGTAATTGTTCTCAATAATTAAGTTGAGAAAAATTAATTGATTAGAAGCTATTATCAACATTTTATTTAATAATAAATTAATAAGCTTATACAATTTTTTTTTTTCTTAATTCAGAATTGTTATAGGAAAAGAATAGATGTATAAATAGAAGTACATAACTGAGAAAAAAGCACTTTGTCTTAATGAGGAAGGGTTGATTAAACGGAACTTATTTATTACTAGCCGCGTCGCCCGCCTTACGGCGGGCTTCGCCTCTGGCCGGGGCTTCGCCTCCCTGGACCCCCCGCCAGGATGGCTCGGGCGCCGCCTGCGCGCGCGGCGAGCCCTCTTGCCTTTCTTATTTATGAGAACCCGTGGCGCCCGCCTTTGCATATGAGCAGGGGGGCTTCGCCCCCCTGGACTCCCCGCCAGCTGGAACGGGCCGGCCTGCGGCGGACCCTCGCCCTTTCTTCTTAATTATGAGAACCCGTGGCGCCCGCCTTTGCATATAGACAGGGGGGCTTCGCCCCCCTGGACCCCCCGCCAGCTGGCTCGGGCCCGCCTGCGGCGGACCCTCGCCCTTTCTTCTTAATCATGAGAACCCGTGGCGCCCGCCTTTGCATATAGACAGGGGGGCTTCGTACCCCCTGGACCCCCGCCAGCCGGCTCGGGCGCCTGCGGCGGGCCCTCGCTTTTTCTTAATTATGAGAACCCGTGGCGCCCGCCTTTGCGTCTAGACAGGGGGGCTTCCCTTTGAGAGGCCCCGGAAGCCCTCAGGGCTCAAGTAAAAACAAAATTTAATGAAAATTTCTCTTTGAGAGGCCCCGGGGCCCTTGGGGTTCAGGGATATACGGTATTTTAAAAAATATTTTTTGTGTATGGTGGAGAGGGATATTTAAAGATGACCACCCCCCAAAAAAAAAAAAAAAAAATTCAATATAAGGCCCCCTCTTCTAGTTCCGCCCCAGGCCCCCAACTGCCTCGGTACGCCTCTGCCTGCCAGGTCCACTACCCCCAAAACACCACAACCAAAAAAAGGACAATTAAAAGGCGAAGGGGAGAAGGCGGAACCTTGGGACATCGCAGAACGTCCCTGGGGCGTCGAAATGTCCGATTTTTGGTTGCAGTGCTATGTGGGTATACATACATTGTAAGACGTTGTCACAACAAAAAAAAAAAAAAAAAAAAAAAAATATATAAAATTTTTATTGAATAGTTAATTAACAATAGAAATTTTGAGTATTTTATTACAAGTTTATTTCATTTCCTCTCTTCCCTTTAAATCTTGCTTTTAATTAACTTAATTTTTGAAAATGTGTCACTTAACACAGTTCAGTAATTTTAGTTCAGAATAAATAAATGAGAATTGATGTCGAAGGCGAGACAGAGCCTTGAAATTTCAGTACTGAACGCTTGTTTCCATTTCAATCAACTAAACTATTAATGTTAATATTTTTTTAAACCATTAATTATTTTCTTTATAGAATTATTAGCTTTACATTGCTTTTTTATTGCATCTAAAAATCCCCAAATCTCTCTTTTACTGACTATGCAAATTCTAAACACTTGCTTAAATGCAAATTTCTCTCATGTTATTTATCAAGACGATATTCTCTGACTGTGAAAGATTTATATACAAAATGGCTTTTTCATAAACATGGAGATTAAGTTATATGGAATTTAAATTGAAAAAGTGTTAGCTCTTCAAATATATACGCAAGTCTTTAGTTGAAATTGCTTCTCGAATAGGTTTACAATGAATTTTTCATTTTCTCCTAATATTGCACAAAGTTGGCTAATTTTTGCTCTGTCCTTTGATAAAGTTGTGGTTTTTAAATGCATTTTCCTTGCATACTTGAATATTTCTAAAGTTTTATATGAAATAGCATTTAGAGACTATAAAACAACATGCATCAGCATACAACATGAAATAACACCATGTCGCATGTATTCCTGCCTTAAAAGGATTTAATTACTTCTTAACTTTTTGAAGATTCTGGGACGGAGGTTCCTTCTATAAATTGAAGAGAGCCGCAGTGACACCGTCTCTACTGGTTTCCGGTAGGTTTTTTTATTGAAACAATTTTTAATTTTTTCAATTTTTTATTAATGCTGGAGGCTTACTGGTTTGCAAACATCAGTTTCGATATAATATCATCGTCAGAGCCTATAATCAATTTGTTACATTAGATATTTATATTCAACTTGCATCTTGTTCATATTATTTTAGCCACCATTAAGATTATATATATACATATACATTTGACTTACATCTATACTTCACATTTCATTACAACATATTATTCTAATTAAAAACAACATTTACCTTAAGCCATTATCAGAATCACATATTCCTATGATTAATATCATTTTCTTTGAATTTCCAAGATGTTGGCCTATATTTAAAACAATTTTAACAAAAATATTTGCGTGTTCTTAGGATATATTCCAACTGTAAGAAAATAAATTATTTTTATATTTACGAATTACATTCATTTATATAGCAAAAACTTTTCATTCTAATCATTACCTTATTCAATAATTCTTTATTATTTATTAATAACAGGTTTTTTGTTTTTTCCAACTGATAACTTACACATACATTTACGATTTGAGAGGTTAGATTTCTATTACAAATTGTCAATTTTTATTTTACACTAACTCCACCTAGTGATTATTTTATAAGTTATATCTTTTTGGTGGCCTATTTAATTATTCATTTTCATATTCAAACTGTACTTTTTTATCGTAACTCTTTTTTTAAAACAAACATTTCCAAAGAACATTTTTTATATATATGTAATACATTGTTTTTTTAAAGATATACATTCTTTTAAAAAATATTTACAGTTATTATTGTAATTTCTTAAATATTAACATTATTACATTTTACCGAATTTTTTAGTGTTATTTGTAATTTTTAAACATTAACATTATTAAAAATTTTTTTATTATATAAATGTTTCTTTGTTTTTTCAATTAATCCCCCATACACAAGTTGTGATCTCTCTTTATCTACTCTAAAATTTATTGCTTCATTATCATACAAATTCACATAAAAAGATTCCAAAAATAATCTTTTTGTTAAATTACTTTCATGTTTGAGTATGGTTGTATTTTCAAAATCAAACATATGATTTTCATCAAACGAGTGCAAACTCAATGCTGTGTTTACTCCTCTTTTTACCACAGAAATTCAAAGAAAATGATATTAATCATAGGAATATGTGATTCTGATAATGGCTTAAGGTAAATGTTGTTTTTAATTAGAATAATATGTTGTAATGAAATGTGAAGTATAGATGTAAGTCAAATGTATATGTATATATATAATCTTAATGGTGGCTAAAATAATATGAACAAGATGCAAGTTGAATATAAATATCTAATGTAACAAATTGATTATAGGCTCTGACGATGATATTATATCGAAACTGATGTTTGCAAACCAGTAAGCCTCCAGCATTAATAAAAAATTGAAAAAATTAAAAATTGTTTCAATAAAAAAACCTACCGGAAACCAGTAGAGACGGTGTCACTGCGGCTCTCTTCAATTTACTTCTTAACTTTTAACTCTTAATAATAATTAAAGAAATTAGTGAAAATTTTCAATTTTTTAGGTCAACGGTACTTTTATTCAAATATAAAAATGAATTATTCTTAGGATGGGCTAGTAATCAAGTAATCTAGCGAATTATAGATCTACATTTAGGTAACTAAAATTTTTTTTCCGTTTCTTGTATTATCTACTTGAATTAGATATCTCGCAGGAACCTACCTCTGAGTAAATTCAGCAAATAGAAGTATTTGTTCATCTATCAAGGACCCTACGGCTAGTGGGTCACCCATTTTTTTTTTATACTCATAAGATTTGAAGGTGAACATCTGGTCATCAATAGGATGTGCTCGAGAAAATCAACTTTGAAGATTTCCGAGTTCTACAAGTTAGGATAACTTGGACAGTATTGGAAGTTTTTTTTTAATATAGCTGGTTAATTGATGTAGTAGAAGGGGAATACAAAGAGAGAGCAGCTAGTTATATTTTCTTTTATTATACCCTCAGTGCTGACGTTTCGGTCCTGTCTATGGCCATCCTCAGAGCTATTAATACAGAACAATACACAGGAAAATGCGTACAAATTTATACAAATTAGATGAATACTTACCATTAGGGTTGTCATATTCATCTAATTTGTACAAATTTGTACGCATTTTCCTAATGACCATTGTGTATTGTTCTGTATTAATAGCTCTAAGGATGGCCATAGACAGGACCGAAACGTCAGCACTGAGGGTTTAATAAAAGAAAATATAACTAGCTGCTCTCTCTTTGTATTCCCCTTCTACTACATAACTTGGACACATTTTAAGAGCCGCTCTTTATCTTATTGTTAAAAAATTGGTTATTCAATGCAGGGCCGGATATAGGGGGTGGGGCAGTGGGTGGGTGTTCCCCGGGCGGCAGATATCAGGGGGCGGCAATTAAAGAAAGATTTACTAAAAAAAAGGTAAAATGATATTAATTTTGTATAGAAAATTTTGAGGGGGCGGCAAATTAAATTTTGCCCCCCCCCCCCTAAAAAATCTCCTAGTTCCGGCCCTGATTCAATGACACGTTAGTCACTTGTCGAAATGTTTTACCAAATAGGTCTGAAAATATGTCTCAATTATCTGAACTTATAGAACTCAGAAATTTTCAAAGTCAATTTTCTCGAGTGTTTTTGAGAAGCGCATCGTGCTGCTTTAGGCAATTGATGTCCAGATACTCATCTTCAAATCCTATGAGTTTAAAAAAAAATCAGTGCCCGAATAGCCATAGGGTCCCCTTGTAAGATATTTTATCATGTAGTAGGTTTAATGCAAATAACTCATTGCCTAGTTGCAATATCTATAATTACTATACACAAAAGACAGTTAATCTGCCTATCTGTCTGTCCCTTTGCAGCGCATATACTCCGAAACTTCTGGACGGATTTTATTGATGTTATAAAAATTGGATGCAACGTATAATTGATCGTCTATTTAAAAATAATTATGAACACTCCTTATTGGAACGTTTCGGCAAAGATCAACCCTGCAATAGGCTTACACTCTTTGAAGGCTGAAGATGGTCGGGTCGATCCTTGCCGAAACATTCCAATAGTGTTTATAATTATTTTTTAGCATGCTAAGGCTCACCGCTTCTATGCAAGAGGCTCATTTATTCACTAAAACCTCTTTTTTTTCAAAAATATTATCTTCAGCCACGATCTGCTATTCGGATTTTTTTCGGGTGTAGTTTTAGATTTTCAATATTTCTGATTACTGGTAGGGGACCCTTCCTTTTTAAGGGGCTCACAAATCCAGAATATATCCATTGGAAAACATTGGGTTCTATCTCTCATTATTAAAAATTAAAGCTATTTAGTTATAATAATTAGTTATAATATTTTTAGATTTTTCTTTAGATAAAAAGACTAGATTCCTTTTCCCTTCTCTCTCTTCTATTTGCATTTTTATGGAAATAGATATACCGTATAAATGCTTTTTTCTAATCAAAATTTCTTTCTTCATGAAAAATTTCATGTTAAAAGTTTTCTTCATATTCCTAATGCAGCACCCCTAGTGCTCGTTTTTTTCTCTTTAAGACTTTAAGATAAAAAAAATATCAAAAAGTTTTTTTTTTTCCCCCAAAGCCTTGGAATATGCACTTGCGCACTTTCTCTCGTTCACTAAACCAAACAGGTCAATACTTGTATGAGGCAATTAGCACCAGTAGCCGAGTACTCGTAGCACGGAGAGAAAGAGAGAGAGAGAACAAGTAACAGGCTCTTGTTCTGGTGTCAACCTCGCGAGTTGAACACAGAAATGAAGAAGGACCCACCACCCCAACTTGAGAACAATAGCCCATTCATTCATTCATTTACATATACGTAGCTATATACCAGTATATCTATATATAAAAGTTATATAGAGAAGGAAACTCGACCAGCCTAGTGAAAATTACACAGTAACAGGTATTATAGAGCTTGAACCGAAGTGGCGACATCTTTTCCATTTCGTCGCCTATGAATAACGTGTCCTACTTGAAATTACCTTTATTCCATCTCAAATTCGTGTCCTCATTTATTAATCAATATCTCAAAGTTTTTAATATTATATCAACGCCAGTAATATCGTATAACTTGAAATTAATAAGGTATAAAAAAAGAGAAGTTTAATCTCTCTATTGATTGATCAAATCACGCAAACATGTCTTCAAATTAAAGATGTCCAAAATGGGTGTAAATATTGAGATTTTACTTTCTCTAAATTATATATGTAATACCGGTATATGCCATCGTAAAAAATATACCATCTAGGGATGAAAAGATACCACTGAGATATCGATACTTTTACTGGATACCGAAGGAGATGGGGAGACTTCAATCAAGTAAAGTTCATGGCGCTGCCTATTGCCTAATAAAAAAAAAAAAAAAAAAAAAAAAAAAAGTAAAATTCAAAACGCAATGTTGTCTAATTTCTAGACAAAAAAATAGGATTTGCCCTCCCCTTATTTACAGCAATAAAAAAATAGTCTCGAGCTCAAAGATTCATTTTCTGTTCTGGGAGTGACAATTACATCTGATCTCTCCTGGAGCAACCACATCTCTTCTGTGGTTAAATCTACGGCAAGGAAATTGGGTTTCCTATTCAAAACGAAGCGTTACTTTTCCTCCCAACAACTCCTAATCCTCTATAAAGTCCAAATTCGGCCGTGTCTTGAATATGGTTCCCACCTTTGGCGAGGGGCGTCGAAAGACAGAGCGTCCAGAGGCGTGCAATTAGACTGATAGGTGATTCTACACTTACCGCATCCCTACAGTCACTAGATCATAGAAGAAGCGTGTCTGCACTCTCTCTCTTCTACAGGTATTACCATGGTCAATGCTCTGCCGAATTAAAATCAATTATCCCACCCAAGGCAACATATTCACGGAACACAAGAGAGGCATCGTCCCAGCATCCCTATGCTGTTCAGATCACGGCTAATTCATTTTCATTCTTCCTTTATCCCCATGACCTCCCGTGATTGGAACAAGCTCCCTGCGTCTATCTTCCCCAAAACCTACAATCTTCAGACTTTCAAGTCTAACCTCAACAGGCATCTTCTCAGTTCCCGCAGTTGAGTTCCCCTTTTATGCTTCTCCTTTTGTTTTTATTTTCTTCCTGGCTGCATGTGACCACTGGTCATTATACGTCTTGGGACCTTATGCACCCATTCCAAAAAAAAGATAAGTTTTTATAATATTATTTGTATCTTTTAGGCCTGATGATGGTCAGCAAGTTGACCGAAACTGGTACATATGTCAGTCGCCTGCCTTAATAAATTTTCTGAAAATAAATGCAATATTTATTTTGTGTTCCGAATAACAGAACAATTTTATCAAAAGTAAACCTTCAAAATCATATATATATAAAAAAGATAAGGATTAGTTCATTAGCTAGAAATGGACGAATGAGGAAGAAGTTAGAAATAAGAAATAAATGTAACCTCTGGGGCTTCTTTCCGCTAGATGGTTTTATTGAAAAAATTTTACATCAAAATTCTCAAAATATGGGAAATAAAATGTTTAAAAAATTTGAATAATTAACATCTTTAAAATTATATTTGATATAAACTATTTAAAGTTATATTGGCATGACATTTTCATATATTTTCCCTGTCGTCGATAAAATTAAGGTCTTTATTTTGAATTGCGAACTCAAAGGGCCCCTTTGGGACAGCAAATCATAAGCGTCAGGAAATTACATGCATAACCAATATGGAAATTCTGTTTAAAGATAATAGAATTGTAAGCGAATTGTGTATAGGTAGCAAGGAGGGGGAAGTTAGTTTTTGAATAATAATTGATTTGAATCGAATTATGAATTAAACAAACGCAAATTTGGAAGCTATAAACGATTATTCTCTGCTATTAAACAAAATATTGTTATTTTAAAGCTATGATATTTAAAATAAAATTTAAAGCAGAGGGCAAATTCCACTAATACCCTATATAATCTGTTTTCATTTTGGATTTATTTATATTTTATCATTATTCAGTATTTATGCTATGCAACCATAGGGTGTATAGGCCTTACATTCATTCATTTTTATATTTAACGGAGGTGTAGAGCTGATAACATGTAGATTAAAGGTTTCTGGATTTCTCCAATGAGCAAGCAGCTAGTAGTTTTTTCAATTTATTTATTATTGTGCTAGGGCCGACGTTTCGGTCGCATATAGAACCATCCTCAGGGCCAAGTCATTGTCAATATATTGATCCTCCATTGGTTATATTGGTAAAAGACATTATTTAGGTAAATCAATGAAGTCAGTGGCTGTTTCTCTATAGACAGGAGAAGGAGCAGGTGCAGCCAAAAAAACAAAAGCCTCCGATTTAATACAATTTAATGAGACGTTTCGGGTGAATTTCATCTACCCATCTTCAGTCCTTCAAAATTGTTAAAAGTCACGGAGTTGGTCATTAGGGCAATACATGTAAATGTATGTATCATATGTCCTGGCGATGTGGGTTATCGTATTTATTTAGTGAGAATGGGTAGATGAAATTCACCCGAAACGTCTCATTAAATTGTATTAAATCGGAGGCTTTTGTTTTGTGGCTGCACCTGCTCCTTCTCCTGTCAAAAGACATTACTATTATATTAATTAGGATCAATATATAGATTATCGCTTGACCCTGAGGATGGTCCTATATGCGACAGAAACGTCGGCTCTGGCACATTGATTAATAATAAATAAATTGAAAAAACTACTAGCTGCTTGCTCATTGGAGAAATTCAGAAACCTTTAATCATTCATTTTTAGTTACTGATAGATAGGCGCGACCGAACTCACTAATTTATTTTTTGAGCTGGGGTTCCCTAGAACTTGAACATAGTTTCAAGGGTTCAATAAGAGTGAAAAGTTTGGAAAACGCTACTCTAGAGCACAGGCTCTTAAAGTGTGTTCCGCGGACCCCTGAAAATCTGCGAAACAATTTTCTTTTTTTTTTCTTTACGATTTTATCCAAATAAATCATTAAATTTCATTTTATGTTATTAGCTACCTATGAGATTATTGTGCCAGAAATTAGATATCAAGAATATATAAAGTACAGCGAGGAACAATATTAAGTCCCACCCATGCGTTTTCTACTTGTGATTATTTCATTGTTAAAAAAAAAAAATCATATATTTTTTTAATGGAAACTTTCATAGTTCAAACCTAGAAAATATCCAATAACGATTTTCATTTTCTTTTATAAAAACAATGAAATTATCACAAGTAGAAAACGCATGGGTGGGACTTAATATTGACCCTCACTGTATGTAAAATGCAAGGGATTCATTTAATCTGAATCTGAGTTATTTGGTACCTTCCTTCCAGAGGCAAAAAAGCACCTGCCCCATATGGGTCTATATTTTCTTCTCTTTAAAAGTTGCAACTCAAATTGCCATTCCAATTTATCTCATTTTATTGAAAATCTCTGGTAATGTTTTGACAGACAACCAATATAAATTAGTTTTTGAAGTGAAACTTCATTTTGCACGATAGCTAGAGCTCGATTCATGCCACTAAAAACGCTGATTTCTCTCAAATCCAGTTAAATAAGAGAGAATTTGCATATGTACCCAGTTAATTTGGTTTTTGTTGCTCAATGACGTCATCCAGGAAGAAAAAAAAAAGTCAACATATTTTTACCTCGAAAACTAGTAAATAAATAAAAAAACAAATCAACAGGTGTTCTACACAGTAAAAGTAGATCTGACCAATTTTCTAAGTTGAATGTGAATTCTGCATACAAGTTTCACTTCTCTAATGTATAGTATGAATAGACTTCTTTTTTTTTAATTTAAAGTAAATTTACAACTCTTAGGCCGGATTCACACACAAGTGGCGTTTGCCACTGGCGTGGCTATGGCGTGGAGCTGGACGTGGCGTGGTGTGGATAAGATGTGGCGCGTGCATACACACACAAATGGCTCAGTCCACTCCAGTCACTTTATCCGAGCAAATATTTCCAACACCTTTTTCCAATTGCAAATCAAGATAGATATTCTGCATATGCATTTAAATATTAAATCTAAATAAAAATATTTATTTTATAATTTGTGTAGTTATTTATGTTTATTTAACCATATTTAATTTATTTTAATATTTAATTTTTTACAAAGTAATGAAATATATAGATATAATATAGCAAATTTGGATATTAAAATCCATATCGCATCAATAATTTAAGGGCAAAGGTTGCGAAACAAATGGTTTGCTAGTGGCGAACGCCACTTATGGTCGCCATAGATGGCGTCGGAATGGTGTGGTTTCGGCGCCATTCGCCACGCCTCCGCCACGCCATGTCAGTGTATATTGGGCTATAGGTTAACATAGAAGTGGCAGAAGCCAGATCCACGCCATCGCCACGCCACGCCATACGCCACTTGTGTGTGAATTGGGCCTAAATCCGTCTCCTTATTTTTCTAACTGATACCACAATTTCATGAGATCATAATAAATATTGATATTAAATTTATTTACAAAAAGTATTAGTGTACTTACGTAGGCAATTTTGTATTTGGAAAGCATCGTTGTCGTAATGTTCCTTCCCAAAGTTGGACACCCACAATTCCGAAGATGAAGAATACAAAAAAGCAGAGCAACAAAACATTGCCCAGCATTGGAAGAGTATCTAATAGTAGCATAACAAGGATCCGCATACCTGCAACGAGAAAAGAGATTATTTCTATTATATATCATTTATTTTAACCCAAGTGAAGTGTTTGGAAGAAAAATGACAGAAGCCTTTGAAGCCAGATTTCAAAAACCTCTCAAAGGTTGGTTGGTTACTTTCTGCTATATATCAAGAATGTCATAACGAAATAGAGAGAGAGAGAGAGAGTTGATTTTCTCTTGAAGAATTTCCAACCAATTTTTTTTCTTTTGCCTATTCCCTTTAATATACCGTTGACGTTCTCTCTTGATTAGTTCTCGATGTTTTATAAAAAAAAAAAAAACAACTCATACATATACTCGTATCGTCTATCGGGAATTTCCATTTAGAATTTGCTAGTGACCCCAATTCCGTAAATTATAGTAGGATTTAATATGCAACAGGATTATCTTCTTAAATATTCAGCTGCAAATTTTATCATCCTAATCAGAACCTTATTTGAATAAAGTTGAAATTAAATAAGCATGCTTTTTAAATATCCTGCATCTTTTTTTTTTACTTTCTCTTACCTATATATGTTAATATACAGTAGAGAGAAAGTATTGGATTCATGTCAAAAATTCGAGGTCGAGATTTTGATGGATATACACGTTTTGAGGTCCCCTCAATCCAAAAAAGTTGTTATCGCAACATGGTTTGTCTGTGTGTCTGTGAACAAAATATCTCAAAAATGAAAAAAGCTAGGAGGTTGAAATTTTATATTTAAGTTTGGCACCTTCCTGGGACCTGACACGAAGCTTTTGGACAAAATCGGCGATAGAGTAGGCCTACTAGTACTTTACTGATGCACTTTTTCAGTTTTTTTCGATTTTTCTCAATATTTGCTCTAACACTTTTGATTAAAATTCAAAAATCAATTATTTTTTAGATTGTAAAGTGGTTTTCGCGACATGGTCTGTCTGTGTGTCTGTGTGTGTGTGTGTGTGTGTCTGTGAACAAAATATCTCAAGAACGGAAAGAGCTAGGAGGTTGAAATTTTATATTTAAGTTAGACACCCCCATGGGACGTGACACGAAGCTTTTGAACAAAATCGACCAAAGAGTACTAGTACTTTACTGATGCACTTTTTTCAATTTTTTTTTTTCGATTTTCTCAAAATACGCTCCAACCATTTTTTTTAAAATTCAAAAATCAATTATTTTTTAAATGCTCTTTAAAAAGATATATTCTCATTTTGACATTGAAATCTTCTAAAGACCACTTTACTCTTGTACTCCATAGAAAAGATTGAAGAAATGGTTGCCATGGTAACAAAATATAAATATTTTAACATTTCCACAAATTTTACATTTTGAAAATCGAATGTACCTTACTGTCGGAAACTATTGCATACATGTCGACACAAAAAATCTGCTGTGCGCCAGTCACACCAGATTTTTCTCCAAGTAATAGATCTATTATTTAACAAAGAGGTATTATATAAATAATAAAAAATAATTTTTTATTTTAACTAAAAAAATCTCTACAAATTAGAGTACAGTCTTTACAAAAGAAACATTCAAGCCTTTTTTTTGTTCTTCTCTCTTTTCTGGCAAAATTTCATAATAAGCGTGCAATCTGGCGTTTATGGTCTCTTTTTACGCTACCATCTCAATTTCTCCTTTCACCTCTTTCATATATGAAATTAGAAATTGCTGGTTGTATGTTGGATTATAAGAGAGAGAGAGAAAGAGTCGTAAAAGTAATTGTCATAAACGGGCCGTCGCAAAATGAGATCCTATAGCCAACAAGCTTGTAACTGCACTAATATTGGGATAAGAGTGTTTGTTATTTAATTAAATAATCTTTAATGAGTTAAAGTTTCGATTTCCCCCGAGGTATTCATCAGAGTTGTCAAGAGTAAAGAATAGAATAAAACTTTTATGTTATTGAATTTACGCTAAGACGACTTGATCTAATAAATTACAAGAAAATTGTTGAGTTGTTTAATTAATAAATCAGTAAAATACTTCTTAGTAAGTTCAATATTAATTATTTATTTAACTACCTATACATGGCGTTTCGTTTAAATAATCATAAATCAAATTGTTGATTACACTAGTCGAGAAAAATGAACTTTTTTTCTTTCACAAGAATAAAGATAAGAAGTATTTTTCATGCTGAATTCAAATATCATTTCAGTTTTGCCCTATCAGGCACAGTTTAGAGATATAGAGAAAAATAGATTTTAATAGAAAATGTGCTCTAGAACGGCTTTTATTTAGAATGTTCAAATTATTTTTAACGCCGCACCCCGTAAAAATAGTCAGGTATTTAGAATACATATAAATTTTAAGTTTCATCCCAATCGGAGGTCATTTAGACGTGCCGCAAACGGCTTAAAGTGTAGAAAAATCGAAATTTTCAAGATTTTTTTTGCTTTGGTCACCCCTAATACAAATTTACATATCCCTGAATGCAAAAAACATATATTTACGATATTCTATAGTTCTTTGGCTTTCTAAAAATCATTCATTCGTAAAAATCTGTTAATTATTGGAGTTGGGAAGAATAAAACCAGCGTTGTCGAACACCTTTACACTTTTATTCAGGCAGGCGTTTCGGTAACCATAACGGTTGCCATCTTCAGTGCCAATGGAAGTTTTTTAAGGTGTCCCTGTCATACAGTCTTACTTGCCGAGCGCTCCAGGCTGATGCTTCCTATACTATATAAGATTATTATGTCAGGGACACCTTAAAAAACTTTCATTGGCACTGAAGATGGCCACCGTTATGGTTACCGAAAAGTCTTCCTGAATAAAAGTGTAAAGGTGTTCGACAACGCTGGTTTTATTCTTCCCAACTTCAACTCACATACCCAGCATACAACTTAATCTGTTAGTTACACTAGTCGACAAGGTTTTTTTCACAAGATATCTGATTAGTGAACCTAGTGCATTTTCTCACCCTGAATTCAGATATGTAGTTAGAATTTTTCCATCAGGCACAGTTTTAGAGATATAGAGCAAAATATATATTGGTCGAAAATTGGCTCTAAAACGGCTTTTATTTAGAATGTTCAAATTATTTTTAACGCCGCACCCCGTCAAATTATGCAGATAGTTAGAATACATATAAATTTTAAGTTTCATTCCAATCGGAGGTCATTTAGACGTGCTGCAAACGGCTTAAAGTTTCAAAAAATCGAAATTTTCAAGATTTTTTTGCTTTGGTCACCCTTAATACAATTTTAGATACCCCCTGAACGCAAAACACATATATGTACGATATTCTATAGTTCTTTGGCTTTCTAAAAATCATTCATTCATAAAAATCTGCTAATTATTAACGAAATTATGAACAAAAACGTGAGCAAAGAAAAAACACAAGTACACTCACTGGTCGAAAAAAATGGACTTCAATTGAATTAAAAAGCGAACTCTATCCACGAGAAGCTAATGTATCCTCTCTGAGCATCGGGTCACGGGCACTAACTTTATTATATATTATTAAAAAAAAATATTTTTTGAATCTCATATCTTTCTTTATACTTCTAAAAGAACAAGAGGTCCATTTTTTTCGTCCAGTGAATGTACTTGTGTTTTTTCTTTGCTCACGTTTTTGTTCATAATTTCGTTAATAATTAGCAGATTTTTATGAATGAATGATTTTTAGAAAGCCAAAGAACTATAGAATATCGTACATATATGTGTTTTGCGTTCAGGGGTATCTAAAATTGTATTAGGGGTGACCAAAGCAAAAAAAATCTTGAAAATTTCGATTTTTTGAAACTTTAAGCCGTTTGCAGCACGTCTAAATGACCTCCGATTGGAATGAAACTTAAAATTGATATGTATTCTAACTATCTGCATAATTTGACGGGGTGCGGCGTTAAAAATAATTTGAACATTCTAAATAAAAGCCGTTTTAGAGCCAATTTTCGACCAATATCTATTTTGCTCTATATCTCTAAAACTGTGCCTGATGGAAAAATTCTAACTACATATCTGAATTCAGGGTGAAAAATACTTCTAGAATTTCATATCTTCATTCTTGTGAAAGAAAAAAAAGTTCATTTTTGTCGACTAGTGTTATTAACGAAATTATGAACAAAAAATGTCAGCAAAGAAAAAACACAAGTACACTCACTGGTCGAAAAAATGGACTTCTTTTTCTTTTACAAGAATAAAGAAAGATATGAGATTCTAGAACTCAGAGAGATAAGATACATTAGCTTCTCGTGGATAGCATTCGCTTTTTAATTCAATTAAAGTTCATTTTTTTCGATGAGTGAGTGTACTTGTTTTTTTTTTTTTTTAATGACGTTTTTGTTCATAATTTCGTTAATAATTAACAGATTTTTACGAATGAATGATTTTTAGAAAGCCAAAGAACTATAGAATATCATAAATATATGTTTTTTGCATTCAGGGATATCTAAAAGTGTATTAGGGGTGACCAAAGCAAAAAAAATCTTGAAAATTTCGATTTTTCTAAACTTTAAGCCGTTTGAGGCACGTCTAAATGACCTCCGATTGGGATGAAACTTGAAATTTATTTGTATTATAAGTATCTGCGTAATTTTACGGGGTGCCGCGTTAAAAATAACTTGAACATTCTAAATAAAAGCCGTTTTAGAACACATTTTCTATTAAAATCTATTTTTCTCTATATCTCTAAACTGTGCCTGATGGAAAAATTCTAACTACATATCTGAATTTGGAATGAAAAAAAATAAAATAAAAAAAAAGATTTAAAAAAAAATGCTTTTATTTAAATTGAACTAAAAAGAGAGAAATAATTTAATTGTTCTTGTTAAAATTTTTTAATATTTATGACTTAAAATAAAAGCGTGGGGCGCTTCGAAGTGATTCCGAGGCTCGCGCCCCACGCTTTTATTTTAAGTCATAAATATTAAAAAATTTTAACAAGAACAATTAAATTATTTCTTTCTTATTTCTCTCTTTTTAGTTCAATTTAAATAAAAGCATTTTTTTTTAAATCTTTTTTTTATTTTATTTTTATTTTAAGCTTTTTAGTCTTTTAGTCTTATCAAAAATCATCAATATGATAAAGTACCACATTAGTTTGGCCTGTATTGATTTGGTTCAATTGAAAAATTATTCATTATCATAAAAAAATGACTCGTAAATATCAAAATATCAAAATTCAAAACTATAGTTAATAGGGCCTTATTTGCGTGAGGCTTCAAATAAAGTACCACATTAGTTTGGTCTATTTTGATCAAAACCACCATATAGTGGCGTCATCAAAAATGACCCTTAAGTATTACATTTCACACCTCTAGCCCATCGGGAAGTCTTTTGAAATTACATTAATTCGCGAAGGGTTTCAAATAAAGTACCACATTAGTTTGGTCTATTTTGATCAAAACCACCATATAGTGGCGTCATCAAAAATGACTCTTAAGTATTACATTTCACACCTCTAGCCCATCGGGAAGTCTTTTGAAATTACATTAATTCACGAAGGGTTTCAAATAAAGTACCTCATTAGTTTGGTCTATTTTGATCAAAACCACCATATAGTGGCGTCATCAAAAATGACTCTTAAGTATTACATTTCACACCTCTAGCCCATCGGGAAGTCTTTTGAAATTACATTAATTCACGAAGGGTTTCAAATAAAGTACCACATTAGTTTGGTCTATTTTGATCAAAACCACCATATAGTGGCGTCATCAAAAATGACTCTTAAGTATTACATTTCACACCTCTAGCCCATCGGGAAGTCTTTTGAAATTACATTAATTCACGAAGGGTTTCAAATAAAGTACCACATTAGTTTGGTCTATTTTGATCAAACCATATAGTGGCGTCATCAAAAATGACTCTTAAGTATTACATTTCACACCTCTAGCCCATCGGGAAGTCTTTTGAAATTACATTAATTCACGAAGGGTTTCAAATAAAGTACCACATTAGTTTGGTCTATTTTGATCAAAACCACCATATAGTGGCGTCATCAAAAATGACTCTTAAGTATTACATTTCACACCTCTAGCCCATCGGGAAGTCTTTTGAAATTACATTAATTCACGAAGGGTTTCAAATAAAGTACCACATTAGTTTGGTCTATTTTGATCAAAACCACCATATAGTGGCGTCATCAAAAATGACTCTTAAGTATTACATTTCACACCTCTAGCCCATCGGGAAGTCTTTTGAAATTACATTAATTCACGAAGGGTTTCAAATAAAGTACCACATTAGTTTGGTCCATTTTGATAAAACCAAACTCACAATTTGCGTCATCAAAAATGACTCTTAAATATCAAATTTCACACCTCTAGCTCATCGGGAAGTGTCCTTAACAAAGCCATAAAGTTGGTGACCTTGAAAGAGTAAGTTTGTTTTTTTTTTTTTTTTTTTTAAACATTCACACTTTTTTCTCATTCACACTCACACTCACACACACATTCACACAGTCTTTTCGGCAACTCAGGCCATTTAAGACTTTAGACGATAACGGTTATTGATAAATATACATATAGGGGTCCAGGCATTCTTATTTAAGCCATTTGGTATCCAATTGGCTTAAATACAAATCATCGGACTGCCTGGGGTCCGAACCCGCGACGTTTGGTATACGAGGTTAGCACGCTAACCTCTACGCCATGCCCAAAGAGTAAGTTAAATAAAAGCATTTAATAATTAATAAAAAATATTTTTAGGAAGCAATATTGTGCTGGATGATTGTGTGTAAAAACTGTATTTTTAAATGAAAATCGTATTCCAACAACCATCTTTGTTTAGCATTGCAGTTCTTTATCAGCGTTTTTCGTTCTTGATCTTCTCCAGTCTTATTTCTTTTCTTCCACAGTCCCTGCATTTGCCATTGAACGAGTAGATTGAACAAGTTTCTTGAAGTTTTTTTATGTTGTCAACAATTTTTTTTCAGTCTCTACTCCTAAGTAGGATTGGGGTCCACAACCTGATTTCTTAAAGTTATTGTTTGTCATTCTCCTTCTGATTGTTCGTTCTGGGACTCCTGTTTTTCGAGCTGCCTCACGTATAGCACAATTGTCTTCTTTAATGAGCTTTACAGCTTCTAGAAAGTCACTTTCACCCCATTGCCCTCTGTTTGAGATCCTAACTCTTGTTCGGGGCATTTCCTGAAATACAACGACTGACTTTAGTACATAATCAACCTTGACCTAATAAAATAACAAGTCCCAAACAGAGAATATCAGCTCAGGTAGTTATTGTTTATTTGCGGCATCTGTCCCACAACCTAAATGCGGCGTCTGTCCCGAGGCGCGGGGTAAGATGCCGCACCCCCATTTTGTATCAGGCGAACGGCAGAGAACCGGGACGCGAGCAATATCCTACTCTACAACTACCTAGCCTACAGTTACAACCTACGTTTGGATGAAATATTCTAATATAAGGCTTAAAATACCACTATGAAAATATGCTGGAATAATTTTTGAGGGTTGCCTTACAGTTTGCAGTGAAGAAAACTCAAATAAATATGACAAAACTTATAATACAACAACAGAAACACGAGTGACACTTCTTAATAGAGCAAGTTAATGGCCCAACTGATTAGTTTCACTGTAGGAGCCCTAAGTGTCGCTGCAGTGACTACTGCGGCATCTGTCCGGCCGCGGCATCTGTCCCGACTTTACCCT
>JAKCPI010020421.1:0-53619 GCA_023213315.1 Euborellia annulipes | reverse complement strand
AATAAATACTGTATTAATTAAAATTGAAATTTTAAATAATTAGAACCAAGATTAATCTAATATTTTTTTTTAGGCCAGGAATTGGATGGAACCACACGTCTAATTCAATTTAATATTGAAGATAATATTAAGATTATAAATAATGATTATCGGCAAACTAAAAGTGAGATGGTAGAAAGGGTGATGTGCTTAATTACATCAGAATTTTTAATAAATAACCAACAGTGGTGAAAAAGAAAAAGTAATTTTTACTTTTTGTTTATTAATTTTCAAAATTAAAATACTACGAAAACGTCTCTTTTTGCTAGCAAATATTTGGAATAATTTTTTTAACAGATGGAAGATATCCTGAATATCGTGATGTAAATAAATATATGAAAACTGCATGGTGGAAACTTGATAACTATACAATAATTCCTCTCCGCCCAATTTTTTTTCTTAGATTTTTCTTAATCCTATCAGAACTTTTTGACTTTTAATTTATGAGAAGTCAAATTCTCATTTGTGGAGGCTCAATTTCTCAATGCAAAGGAAAGCATTAGTTTAGGTTCTTTTCTCTCAATGCCAATTAATTATAATAATAATTATTCATGTTTTTGTATATTATGCTCTTTTGTTATTTACAATATTTTGTACGAATTTCTTAATAAGCAAAATGTATATTTTTATTAATGATCTAAAAAATCGTGGAACATGATTAAGGAAAATTGTCTAGGTTGCGTAGCTAGACGCGGAGCCCGCAGAAAGCGGGCGCACCGCCCGACTAGTATTAATAAAATTTACATTCATCATGATTTTTTTATACAGCCCAAATTGATTTTTTTCGCTGCTATCAAATGTGCGAATTTCCAAAAAAAATTCTACTTTTAATTTAATTTTTCTTAACGAAATAAAGTTTCACTTTAAAAACTTATAAAAATATTTATACATTTATTAAGTTAGCCTATTATTATTGTAAAAAAAAAAATCAAGTCAAATGATTAATTTGATTTGATTTGTAGGAAGTAAATATGTATTCGAAATAGTTTCTTCAGAGTGGAGTGATAAGTGAGTTGGAACGACAAGCCTTGCGTGATCAAGACAACACCCTCTTCTCATAAACATACAAACATACAAACACAGACAGACATCTTTAATCCTATGCGTGCACAAGTGTTCATACAGATTAGAGGGATTGTTTGTTTGTGATCAATTTTTCTATTTCTGAAATATGCGTGCTAACAAAATACAAGAGTCCTAGAGTAAAATGGGTTCACCTTAATTATTTAATTAAAATAAAAGAATCTAAGGGTAATCAATTATTTTTTTTTTTTTGTTCTGGAAATAAGAAAGAATTACGAATTATTCATAGATAAATAAATAACGAAATATATTTCAATCCATATCGTCTCAGATACCCTGAAACAATGATAAAAAGAGTAAAACTAATTTACTTATTGATCAAATAAATTTTTGTTAAGTATAGTCTAATTCTTATTTAATTTATTTATTATTTCTCTCCCAGGACCTTGACTTTCAGAAGCCCAACCATTCAAAAGTCTCAAGAGTCGTTTTTACATTTGTTCCCACTACGTGTCTAGAAAATTGATAAGCTCCCTTCTCAGACGGATATTGTTCTATGCCTGGGAGGGAGATGGAGAGGCGGGGGGAGGGGGGGATTTTGGCGATGATTGAATATATTATTGTACTTTGCTTCTACAAGCTAATACTTGCCTAAATAAATTTCAATAGAAAGAGATTGCCTAAAATATAAATTATAAAATTTAAATAATTTTACTTCTTAATATTATTATGTTTGGAGTTAAGGGGGTTCAGGAGCGAAGGCTAAACGTACTTAAAAAAAAAACTAGACTATTATAAGGAATTTTTCAATGCGTTGTTTTTTAAATGAATTAAATTCATAAGAGATTATTGGGACATCGAGCTATAATTTTTTTAATGACTTATTAAAAAATTATCGTAATTAATTTTTTTGTTATCAAGCAAATACCAAAAAAAACAATCAGTCCCAATAATCTTTGATTTTTTTTAAATTTAAAAATGAATTTATTGTTATTATTAATCACATATTAATTAAGAAATTTTTAAAATAAGCTTAGATGATTTATTTAAAAACCAACAGTCAAATTAGTTCAGCATTCTTGCAATAGATGGCAGGCTAGTCTAACAGTCGATCCCCTAGCCTAGCCTATATCTGGCCTATATTTATATATTTTTATGCTTCTATAAAAGATACATAATATATAATAACATTTATAAAGTATTTATTGTTAAAAAATCAATGAAAATCAACCAAATGCATTAAATATTATTAGCTACCATTCTGACATCTCTTGGCAAATTGTTGAATTACTTGATTTTTGGGCATCTTATCGGGAAAAACTTGCGTAACCACTTCGCTCCCGTTCCACCTTAAGACACGTAAAAGTGTTCTTAATAACATTTGGGCTAAATCTCTTTGAAAAATACTTACAATATTTTTCCATGCTATTAAATTTTTCATCTTGAATTGGAAACCAAATATCGATACAAAAAATCTGGTGTTCTGTGCGATCAGTCACACCAAATTTTTTTATTAAGTTATAGAAATAAAATAAAGGTGAAGAAAATTTACGTGAAAACATGGTAAAATATTGTTACAATTGGCAATCAATTATCCTATCTTTCCTATGAAGTACAAGAGTAAAGTGTGCTTCAAATAATTTTGAGGACAAAATGAGAATATACTTTTTAAAGAGTATCTAAAAACTAATGGATTTATGAATTTTAATCAAAATCATCTCAAATTTTGAGAAAATCGTAAAAACTGTAAAAGTACATCAGTAAAGTATTAGTACTTTTTTGTCGATTTTATTTCAGTGTTTACATTATTATCGAGCCTCCAAAGAATACTTAAGTTAAATATCAAATTCCAAACTCGTAGCCCATTGCATTTATGCTTTATTTTGAACACACATAGACAGGCTCAGAGGGCCTCAAAACGTATATTTCCATCAAAATCGCAACATAGAATTTTTTACATGAACCCAATACTTGCTCTCTCCGTTCGTAATAGTGTGTGAAAATGATAAGCATAATAAATAAATCAAAAGAAGAAAAATTCGCTGCTGAGTACTTGTTCTCACTTTTCCTTTTTTATTATAGTGGTCTAATTAAATGATGTCATTCTGCTCTATATATGGCACATCGGTATTTCATTAGTGCAATTTCAATCCTGTCTGAGGCGGCTTCATGCTCATTAATCAATCATTGAACAAGCTTGTTTCCCATCTTCATTGCTATCTAAACTACTAGAGTGGGGATTATAAATCCTTCGGACTTTATTTTTTTACTATTTTATTTACAATTTCTCTTTTGTTTAAATAAATATATTTTTCTAAGGTGATAAATAAATCACAAACAGATCCAACGAGGAGGTTAGAATAACTTCAGACTTGATAGCATACAATTCGTTTTTATCATAACTACCCTTCAAAAAGCCACCTTCTGAAGCTATTCTACACTAAAAAAAATGACTTTTTTTTTGGAAAATTAATTGTTACATTTACGAAGGTATATCATTTAAACATTATCGTTTACAAATGAATTTATTTGATACAGTTTAGTATTAAAATTATAAAATCTACTCCTCATTTTGGGTTTTGCACTTGTTCGATTGAAATCGAATTCGATTGAAATAGACTGGCATAAAGTGACCCAGAAGATACAAAACGGTCGTTCATAAAATGTGAATGAATTAAAATTATATAAAAATAAAATTAATAGAGTCATCAAAGCTTTTATATATATTTTTTTAATTTTTCACATTATTAATTAAGAAGAGCACTCAAGTTTATATAAAAGACTATATATAAGTTATATATAAAAAAAAAAAGTTGCTGGTGATCGATCATGATCGTCGTTAGATGGCTGGACCAGGTTCGTAACCCGATCAGAGCAATTAGCACGATTGGCATCGGCACTCTCACACTAATCTAATGCATTTAACCATGGAGAAGAGAGAACAAACTCTAACATACAAGCCCGTTAACGAAACGATAATTAAATCGCTTGCTAACTTGACAAAATTGATTAAATAAGACACCGAGCCAACTAAAACTATCTGCCAACTTCTGAAGAGGAAATTAGCTCTCTAAATTATACCCAAATGAACTGTACATTACAGATTAAAGCAAGATGGATCTAAATATTTCATTAGTCGCGTATCTTATTTAACTCAACTTTTATAATTATTCATAAGGTGGTTGGCAAAAATGAATAACTACTTTCGCAGTTTCTTAATAAAATATTTTAAATGAATGAATTTTCAAAAGAAATCTGATTAGATGAATTATATTTTATAAAACACCTTAATACAGTAAAAAGATCACCATGACAACTGTGATGATAAAGTGATTTAAATAAGTTACAATATATTATTATTTTACTTATTTATATTTTTAATAAATAAATTTTTTTTTTCTGACGACGTTTCGAGTGCTTCGCCTTAATCATGGGACCTGTGACATTTTATTATTTTAGCCTAAATTACATCATGAATAGACATATCTATAGATTGATTGATATTAGATGATGGCTTCTTATATTCAAGTGTATAGGCCTATTAAAGCTAGTTTAGTTTGACTAAGCGAAACTTATTCTATTGGTGTGTTGTCAAATCTGTGTTCGCAGCTTTGTTTTTAATAGATGAAGAATTTTATATTTTAATAAAAAATATAACCTATTTAGATTATATTTGCTAGCTAAACTTGTCACTGACTTGCTTAGTTTTATAATACAGTGAACCTCGATAAGTTAACCTCCTAAGTTCAAAACCTCCGTAACTTAAAATTTTTTCAATTCCTTCCCTTGACAGCGTAAAACCTCTATTACTTAAAGAACAAACCTCTGTAACTTAAATAAATATTTTGAGCATAGCCCTCGATAACTTAAAATAATATTTTGGTGACCTCTATAACTTAAAGTATTTATTTACATATCATCGAAAAAATAGTTAATGCAGAAAATCAAAAATACATGAAGCAGAAAAAAATTACTGATTTTTTTGTAAATAAATAAATCTATTAATTTAATTTATATTTAACTAAACTATTCTAAATAAACAAATAGATCAAACGAAATTCCTTTTTCACTCACGTGCCCAAAGTCAATAAACCTCGGTACGTTAAAAATTATATTCAATAACCTCTCTAACTTCAACTCTCGATAAGTAAAACTCGATAACTCAAATTTCTAACCGTTTCCCTTAACTTTAACTTATCGAGGTTCTACTGTATAAACATTAATAGATTTTTTTTTTTTTTAGAAATAAAAGACATTTTTTTGCATAAAATCGTGGTTTAGCAAATAATAACACAAAATAATTGCAATGAAATACAACGTTTCTGATGTTAATTCTGCAGTTGTCATCAAGTAGAATTTACTGTATTAAATCATATCCCTGATGACAGCAGCCAAAACGTTGTATTTTATTATAATTAATAACAAACACTTTGTATTAGGCCTATTATTTCATAAAATAAACCACAATTTATGTCAAAAATGTCTTTTATTTCTAATAACAATAACCTTGAAAGTCTAAATTAATTAATCAGATTTTTTTATTTCAGAGCGTTTTTATAAAACACTATAATCACATGATTAGAATTGTTTTTAAATCTCGAAAGGTAGTCTCTTTGCAACAAGAAAATAAAAATTAATCTTATTAATTAATTTAATTTAATTTAAATTTCGACAACGCAATTTTTTACACACGCTGAAGGCGTGTCCTCTAAAAGTCGACAGCCAAAACAAAAAAATATATAAAAGTATTTATTCAATATTTAATTCCTCCGCCTGAATCTTTGTTTCCATAATTATAGCCACTAATTTCTATATTTTCAACAGGCGTCAGACTGGGTGACGGGCCGGCCTGTTCTATTTTTTCCGATCGCAAAAAAACTATACCGCCGACCCCGCACTGCGGGAATAAGGCTAGGAAAGAAGAAGATTTCTTTTTTTTTTTTAAATTTCCCTTTCGGCTTCTGAGGCTATTTATTCATTAACATATCAACATGCTGGTTCTGCCGTGCATGGCATTGTTTGATCTCAATTTGTTACTCTATTCTTCAACTCTATACTCACTCTGCTTAAATTTATTTAAATATATTGAAAAATTCAAACACTTCATTTAATATATTTTTCTACCTGAGTTGTTTATATGCCTTTACTGTCCATAAAACTTTGGCTGCTATCTGTTTATCGATCACAATTCTCTTTTGATCATATCAGATCACGGTTCCATTCTTTTAGCTGATAATTGCTTATTCGTCTGATTTAAATGGAATGTCTTTATAAGGGGAACCAGGTGTTAGTCTGCTGGCCGATTTTCCTTTAAAGGAAGAACTTCTCAGGCAAATCCTCAGTGCCATATGGCCGGAATCAAAATATAAACAAACATTTATTAAAAAATATGCAACGAAATTGTTGATTTCTTTATAAGGAAATCGGAAACGGTTGAAATATATCCGGTAATAATTAATTGGAAACTAACAAAAATTTTTTGTGCCATTTTCGGTATTTGAGACCCCCATGTAGGGTTTCGGGGGGGGCCCGGGGCCGCCCCCCCCCCCAAACACAATACAAAAAAACAAATAGTTTTCTTTTTTTTTCTTTTTTTTTTTTTATAAAATTTTAATTTTTTTAATTCTCAAAAATTATAAAATATATCGAAAAAATTATAAAAAATTTAAAAATTTTAAAAATTTTGTATTTTTTATATAAATTTTTTTTTTATTAAAAGAAAAAAAAATTTTTATTTTTTTTTAAATTAATATATTATATAATAAAAAAATTTTCTCTATTTAAATTTGAGAAGAGGGGGAGAAGTCAAAAAATTGGGGGCCCCCCAAACAGAAACCCGGGACACCCTACGGAGCCCATCTTATTTTTAAATAAATGCACCGCATTTTTTACTTAAAATATTGAAACGCCATTAATTGCTTAGGGCAATTTCAAATTTATTTTTTTGGAACTGATTGCATCTGCTATGTTCAATATATTGGAGATTCACTCAATTATTAGTTTAAATTCCTTTCGATATTTCCTAATATGAAATAGATTTTGCCAATTCAACTTATTACAAATACTATTCAGTCGATTGATTTTAATCAACAAGCCTTGGATTGATTTTCTAATTCAATCCAAAGCCTTTATAATTAACTATAATCTTCATCTTCAAAGGCTTGGTAGCTTTGTCTACTTAGCCCTATTAAATTTAATCATTTGCGGTCTCTGATTATTACATCCAGGCTATCCATCTATCCCCTTTGCATCAATGTAGTTGATTTCCGGGCCCCTCAAATTGCACTCTCGATGGGTCAATATTGGTCCTTATGGGCTGCAGATGCACCCTGGGTGCATTCTTGGACCTCGTGTAAACAGAGAGAGATGCATTTGAATCGCTAATGTTTGACATCGAACGTCGCCGAATTAATTAATTCTCAACGTATTTGGCGTGATTCATTCATAGCGGTGTGTGAGTGTTTGGTGCATGTCTATATATATACACTTGTTTGTGTGTGTGTGTGTGTGTGTAAGTGCATCAGCTGTTACCATACATACATAAACAATGTTATTGAAATTGAAAGCCAATCAAAAATAGCAGACATATTATAATATATTGCATGCAGAATTGCAGAGTTCAGCAAAAAATATCCTTTCACTCTCTCTCCATTTTCCTGCACTCCAGTTTAATAATACAACAGATGACTATTATAAATGCAAACGCACAAAATGCAAATATTTAAATATAAATTTGAAATTGTAAACGAAAATATCTATCAGAATAAAATTTCATTAAATAACGTTTTTCCACTTTGCAATAATATTCATTTTAATTTTAATAAATTGTTAAGGATGAAAAATAATTAAATTATAATTACGTTATAACTATACAATTTATTTAATCAGTATCATCCTCTTTTATTA
This sequence comes from Euborellia annulipes, assembly GCA_023213315.1. NCBI lineage: Eukaryota > Metazoa > Arthropoda > Insecta > Dermaptera > Anisolabididae > Euborellia > Euborellia annulipes. The sequence goes on along the minus strand of JAKCPI010020421.1, from coordinate 45,651 downwards.
GTTGCAGAAGCATTAGGGCCAGGAAGTTAAAAAAAAAAAAAACTCATTTTGCTTCTAGTTTTGACCATGGAGAAGTTCATTTGCAAAAACATCTCCGAACGTCTCTCTACCTTAGGCTTGAAACTATATAATACTGATATGCAGGGCCGCAGACAGGGGGGGGGGGGGGAGCAGGGGGGCTATATCCCTGGGGCCCGGGCCCTCCGAGGGGGCCCGGGCTCTTTGCGCTCCCATCTTAAATTAAATTCTAATAAAAAATAATTTTCATGGTTAAAATTTCAATTAAAAAATCTGGTGTGATAGCCACAACTTTCTCTTACCCTGGTAAGAGAAGTTACTTGTCCACAGATTTTTTTTAGATATATTTAGTTTCCGATACACCTTAGTTTCAAACTTCATTTTAAATGTTGACTGCTTCAAATAAACTATGGTTATTTTTCAAAATTTTAATCTCATATTTGGACATTTTATACACAATATAGATTCGTAAATAAATACAAAATTTCATAAGAATTGAAAAAAAATTTTAAATGGCTAAAAGTTTCAAGGGGACCCCTTTTGAATCGAAATTAACATACAAATCCCTAGAAATTAACATTGTTCCTTGCGAAGATAAGTGGAAGGATTTAAAAGAGAGAGAGATAATTTTAAGAACAATATGTTGAACAATTAAAGACAAATAAAATAAAAATAAATGGAATTTAAATAATAATTGATTTTTAATCTAATAAAAGAAAAAGATTTAAATTCGGTTACCATGGCAACCATTTTTATCTTTCCTATGAAGAAAAGAGTAAAGTGGTCTTCAGAAGATTTCAACGGCAAATGAGAATATACATTTTAAAGAGCATCTAAAAAATAGTTGATTTATGAATTTTAAAAAATCCTTGGAGGGAATTTTGAGAAAATCAAAAAAACTGAAAAGTACATCAGTAAAGTACTAGTACTTTTTGGCCGATTTTGTTCAAAAGCTTATTTTGAGATTCTTCAAAGGTACCTAAGTTAAATATAAAATTTCAATCCGGTAGCTCAATTCCTTCATGCTAAAAAATGGGTCCACACAGACCACACACACACACACACACACACACACACACACACACACACACACACACACACACACACACACACACACCAATTTGCGGACCCACTTTTTTGGACTCAGGGGACCTCAAAACATGTATATCCATCAAAATCTGACATCGAATTTTTGACATGATCCAATACTTTCTCTCTCTATATATTTCATATAGGTACGAAAGAAAAAATCATTTTCTTGAAATTTTTTCCTCGGGGGCCCGCCTTTAAGCCAAATCTTAAAATTTCAATTAAAAAAAATCATTTTCTTGAAATTTTTTTCCTCAGGGGGCCCGGGCCTTTTAAGTCAATCAAGTTTGATCTTTTTCACGACTCAGGATAGCTAAAAACGCAGATTTCAGTGACTAATTTTCAAAAAATTTTACATACCCCTAGATTCCCCCGGATCTAGCCTCGATAAATTATTGTAACTCTTTGTTTAGGAAACTTTGAAAAATTTTTAAATAATTTTATTTAAGGTGCGCGTCTCGAAAAACCGTTAAAGCACGATTGACTCGAGGCGGCACGAGATGGCGTTAGTGTTCCCCCATTGGAATACACGTAACTTGATCCATTTAATTCTAGACTTTCCAGCTAATTAATTAAAGGCAAAAAATTAATTATTTTTTAACACAATGATTACTAATTTAATTATCTACAACTTATAGAGCTCCTTTTTTTTAAATATCTTTTATTTAATGCGATTAATCTAAAATTTTTTTTTTTTTCGAAAATCAAAAAAAGGGCTTCTATTATTTGTAGATATTTTAAATAGCTTTAATTTAAAAAAAATTTGAGGTCGATAGCTTCAAAATTGTGGCAGCTGGAAAGTCCCAAAATTAGCACCCCGAGACGCGCACCTTAAATAAATATTGTAAGCTATGTATAACTATTTCAAAAGTTGTGTCAAAAACTGTGTAAAAAATTGTTGGCATGAAGGACACAATAGCCTTTTACATAGTAAAAAAAACTTTTTTTTGTGGGGGGGGCCCGTATTAGTAAGTAGCTCCGGGGCCCGTCAAGTCTGTCTGCGGCCCTGCTGATATGTTGTATTAATATAACAATAATCGATTGAAATAAATAGGGACGGGGACTAAATGGCCTCAAATTCCGAAAAAAACCTGAAACAAATTTAAAAAATAAAAAAAATAAATAAAAATATAACAATATTAAATAATTCTAAAAAGACACTAGGTTGTAGAAAACTTGAAACACAAATGTTGACATGTAATATACAGGGCCGCAGACAGACTTGACGGGGCTACATAATAATACGGGCTCCCCCCCCCCCCGTTTTTTTTTAGTATGTAAAGGCTATTGTGCCAACAATTTTTTACACAATTTTTGAAACAGTTATACATAGCTTACAATATTTATTTAAATAAAAGTTATTTAAAAATTTTTCAAAATTTCCTGGACATAGGGTTATCATAATTTGAGGCTAGACCTGGACAGACGACTTGGGGAATGGAAAATTTTTTGAAAATTAGGCCCTTAAAACTGCGTTTTTAGCTATCCTGAGACGGAAAAATATTATCAAACTTGCTTTGAGCTTAAAGGGCCCGGCCCCTCAGGAAAAAATTTCAAGTAAATGATTTTTTTTATTGAAATTTTAAGATTGGAGCTATTTTAAGATTTGAGCTTAAAGGGCCCGGGCCCCTCAAGAAAAAATTTCAAGAAAATGATTTTTTTTTTATTGAAATTTTATTCATTGCAATTATTTTTTATTAGAATTTTATGGTTGGACCGCAGAGGGCCCGGGCCCCGGGGGTATAGTCCCCCTGTCCCCCCCCTGTCTGCGGCCCTGGTAATATACGATAGTTTATTGATCTATTTGTTACAGATTTTTTTGTCTGTCGTTGAGAGCAAGCAATTCACATGATTTTTTCGAAATTTCTTAATTAATCTTCCGAATTTGAACTTATTGTGGTCCAATTACAACAAACGAAACATTAGCTGGTAAAAATTTCGCACAAATAAAAAAAAAAGAAATTTTCAAAAAATATTTCTTTCTGTTTTCTTTTATCGTTAGAAATCATTTGATTGAATTTTCTTTTAATTGCTCCATTTTTTTTTTCTTTATTCTTAATTTTTTTTTTTTTTTTTTTTTTTTTTTTTTTTTTTTGAGAAAAAAAAACTCAATGATTTATAATTTTGACAAGATTCAAAGTACTTTAGTCGGCGTAGTTAAGATTATATTTTTTTTCTTAGTAATTAACACACGTTTTATGTTTATAAACAAGTCATAATAAATTTATCAAGAAAAAAAATGAAGCAAAACTAAATACTATATCTCATCGGTCTGTCTTATCAAACATAAACAAACGCTATCAAACAAAAGACGCGCACTTATTATATATGCAAAATCATTAAAAAATAATAAATAAATTGAAAACATTTTTAAACGATCTCTGAGACACTTGATAAAATTTATTGCATCTGTAAATATTTAAATTAAGGGAATTCACATTTTTTTTTTTTATATAGCAAGCCTAATTTATATATCAATTAGAATATTTAAATAATCATTCTTGAAGATTTGAATGATTATTTAAAAATTCACTTTCAATTTCTTGGACGATTTATGTGAGACAGAGAGTTTTTAACTATTGATCCTGAATTTTAATTATTAACAATTGTTTTACTTTTTTTTTTTTTTTTTTATTTGATCCATGTTAAAAAAATCCAGTAGGCCTAAGAAAACTTTGTTGGGATTTGATAACTACTTTAATTATTATAGTTAAAAATTGATAGATGGGGACCGATAATCTTGATCTTAGAAAAAGAAAGGTTCAGCCAAAATAAAAATACATCTCGATCCCTGAGATGTTTCAAAATAATTTTATTATCTCATCTTAAGTCGTTACTTGTCCACTTTTGCTTTGAACCACTCATATTAAAATTCAAGATGCAAAATTTATAAACATAGAAAAATATTTATTTTTACTGTTACCATGGCAACCATGAAGTACAAGAGTAAAGATGCTTAAAAAGATTTCAAGGGTAAAATGAGAATATGCATTTTAAAGAACATTTAAAAAAAACTTGATTTACGAATTTTAATCAAAATTGCTAGAGCGAATTTTGTCAAAATGGAAAACAACTAAAAAAAAAAAAAAAAAAAAAAATACATCAGTAAAGTACTAATACTCTTGGGGCAATTTTATTGAAATTCCTCGAGATGCTTGCGACATGAATACTTAGCTCATCTATAAAATTTGAGTATCGAGAGATTTTTCATTCTTGACTTATTTTGTTAACCCACATTTTTTGATATTTCACTTGAAATTCATTAAATTTATTGTGAAAACAACTAAAATTCATGTTAAAAGGAAATCGCCTCTTTTAATGGCAATCTTAAGAAAAGCAATATAACAGGCATTTAAAAGCAATAAATCTCTTCATAGAAATTTATGTAAATGTTTTGATATTTTAACTGGAATTAATCTTCGGTGAATTTAGAATTTTTTAACAATAAATTTAATAAATTTCAAGAGAATTATCAAAAAATGTGTGTTGAGGGAATTACTCAAAAACGAAAAAACTCTCTATACTCAAAGCTGTCTCGCATCCCGCGATTTCAATAGATTCGGCCAAAGAATACCAGTACTTTACTGATGTACTTTTTCAGTTTTTTCCTCTTTTCTCAAAATACCTTTTAGTGATTTTGATTAAAATTCATAATTAATTAAATAATAACAAAAAAAAAAACTTCCTATTAACGAAGATAAGAGAAAGTTGTCCTGTGTCCAATCACACCATATTTTTACAAAAACACATATAAGTAAGAGAAAGTAAAAAGACAATAAAATTAACTCGTGAAAATAATAAACATGCATGGATTTGATTTTAAATTCATCGAGTGCCATATTGCACCTTTTGTCTTCCCCCACTCTCAAATATTTCCGGGTGTCTGTTTGCGGTCAAAATAGCAGCTACAATCTATTCGTAATGAAGGAAGGCGAATTCAGGGCGTAAGGGAGCAAATCCACTCCATGCAAATGGTCCTGATGGACAAATGGCCTTCTCCCACGTGCATTTCAGACAACAAGGAAGCTTCGAATTGTAGTGTGTAATAGGGATGTCCAAAATACTTGAAGCCCTTTTGGCCATGGGTCACTGGTTGCATTTGCATGAGAGACACCTGCGTAAGGAACGTCATCGCCTTGCCTTTCTTTCCGGCTTATCTCACTTTATCAATCTGATAGTCATACTTAATTGGATAATAAAATTGTAAATCAGAATATCTCCATTATATTGTGGTTATAACTTAAATTTTGTATATCCTGAAGAGTGGGTTTCAATTTGAGAACAAGTTTAATTTCCTGTTTTGTAAAGGCGTTTAACGTTTCTTTTGTTTTTAATTGAAAATTTTTAAATAAGATTTATTTAAAAAATAATTGGAATTTTTGAAAAAATAAAAAATAAGTAGATGTTTCCGGGATGATCTATCCACCCAATAAACGTCCTTGATTTATAACTTTGATATAAACGTTGACCTTCGGCGGGGATGAAGAAAGTCGCCATTATAGCATGAGAAGAAAGAAGTAGGCCCCTACATCAATAAAAATCTGAGAGATTAGGGCAAACTTATTTTGATGTCGTGAAAAATGGCAGTTATATTGACATTATTAGTTAATTAGATACTTTTTAGTAGAAATCTTAATTTTGACGAAATAAATTAAATAGGTATAATATAATAGAAAGAAAAAAAAAATTTGATGTTTATGTGGGTTTCGAACCCGACCTATTAAGCAGAAATATCTTTCCGGAACACCCACGGAGGCCACTAATTTGTTTTTACCAAAAAACCGTCCTCAAATAATAGACTCAAGACTTTTATCTAAAGTATTCATTTCATATAAGTATTTTTTCTTTCTAGTCAAATTATACTAAATGAGTTTCATAAATAAAAATATTTAAAAAAAAAAATCTTGGTTAAATGAGGAGGTTAGGTACATTTTTCTTCCTATTTCCTATTTATTTTTAATTTTTAATAACAATTGATTTACTATCTTTTCTTTTTGTTTTTATGAAAATATTTTTTTTTACTTTTCTAGTTTCATAAAATAGTTCTAGTGACTTTAATTAGTCCAGTCGATACAATGAAAAATAGGGGTTGGGAAAAAATTTCCGAAGTTAATTAAATTTTTTACAGGTCATTTGGAGGTACTCTAGGGTGTCTATCCTAAATTTTTGACTTCGAGGACCCTGTGCAAACTTGGGGGTGGAAGGGCAAAAACCTCAAAAATGTTGGCCTTTTTTCAGTTTTTCGCGTATTTCTCGTAAACTAAGCATATTTTCTGCACCATAGTTCTATACAAAGTTGTAGAGCATTAAATTTACTAAAATATGATTCATAAAAGGAATTTGTAGATCCAATATTTCTAAATTTTTTTCCCTCGTCATTTCTTGAGAATTTCCTGTGGATAACTCCCTACTCATCAGATTTAAATATTTTAATTGATAAAGTGTCATTTTGCTAAATCCACCACTAATTCCTTTTAAAATACTTTCTCTCTATCTCTCTATATATATAACACAATATAATCGTATGGAGGAAGGCCGTCTAATTTACAGGAAGGTGAAGAAAATAGACTTAATTCGGCCCAAAATTATTTATTACCAATGTCTACGTTTCGGGGACTAAACGTCACCCATCCTCAGGACAAAGGTCGTAAAGTCTTTCGTGCCTCCAGCACTCGTTAATAAATACAACAATAATTTGTTGTGTGAAATGATGGCTGTATTTTATTTTAGGGTTCAGCTCACCATATAGCCAAATTACTTGCAAATTTTAACCACGAGCCACTCTGAGTCAATGCTAGGCATCTTAGATGGCATCTTAGATGCCTAGCATTGACTCAGAGTGGCTCGTGGTAAAATTTGCAAGTAATTTGGCTATATGGTGAGCTGAACCCTAAAATAAAATACAGCCATCATTTCACACAACAAATTATTGTTGTATTTATTACACGAGTGCTGGAGGCACGAGACTTTACGACCTTTGTCCTGAGGATGGGTGACGTTTAGTCCCCGAAACTAACATTGGTAATAAATAATTTTGGGCCGAATTAAGTCTATTTTCTTCACCTTCCCATATATAACACAATTATATATAGGTAAGAGAAAGTAAAAATTATCCTTCCAATAAAAAATAAGATTGACTCCATGGATGCATCTTTGATTTCTTTTCTGCATTCATGAAAAGTAAAAAAATTTCTCATTGATTTCTATCATTAAAAAGATCTATGATTTTATAAACTTTAAATTACTGTTATTATCGAAAACAGGAAACATTTTAAGTGTAAATTATCAATTAATTCCAGTTTAATTAAATAGCTCTTCTTTATTAAGTTCTAATTCTAGTATTCAAAGAAAAAATAATATTTACAAATGTCGGACTTATTATTAGTTTACAAAATAATCCAATAGAAGTGTACTTATTAAATATTTTGAACAATCGAGTCCTTTCTAAATACAAATTTAGTAAATTTTTAATAATTCAGAAAAAAAGAAAAATAATGTATTCTTAACACTGGATATTTTACCTCACATAAAAATTCTTAAAATTAAAAGTTTTAAAATGATTCATAAAGTCTTTGAAAAATATTATTTATACGTTCTAAGGAATTTTACGATTTAAAATTCTATGCTAATTATAGAGAGACAAATATAAAGAGGTTGCCGAAAGCGTCGACTTCTAAGGACTAAACATCCACGAAAATAGCCCTATAATAATAAATAATCTATTTTAAAATTTCACTCCGAGAATAATATTACTAATCAGTAAATTATTGTATTTTTCGCTTAAGCTAATCTTTGAATCATTCAAGCGTGCTAAGAGCTATTAGAAAAAAATAATATAACCTTTCAAAAGAAAAAAGTGGCTTTAATCTTGGTTTCTTCTTCGTGGAAGGTATGAGGGGGGGGGGGGTTCTAATTTGTTTCCATTAGAGGAGTGAGTTTGTCGTGCCAATACTTATCAGCTTCTTCACTGGCGCCAAAAAGGATTTAAGAGTGGACTTATAAAAAATAATTCTTTAATATACTACTCCTTTTTTCCGTTATATCAATATTTTGCATATCAGGAGTGCATACATTTTCGTTTATGTTTGCTACAAGGTAGGCACCAAACTAGAGCTCTTGGTAAATTAATTACATTAGGTGGTGTATGGTGGAAGCCATTGTTTAGGGACGTCTCTAGGCCTGTATCTTGAGTAATAGTTGTAGATTCTTAATTGGAAGTCCCAGTGATCATCTAACTATATTTTATTGCCGACGTTTCTCATTTTGCAATTGAAATCTTTTGAAGACCACTTTACTCTTGTACTTCATAGGAAAGATAGGAGTAATGGTTGCCATAGTAACAAAATATAAATATTTTCTCATACTTATAAATTTTACATCTTGAATTCAAATGTACTGTACTGTTGGTAGAACCGACCGAATATTCTGGTTTCAGTTACCGAAGGTAAGAGAAAGTTACCAGTCACACCGGATTTTTGTTGCTTTGTATGTGAAGTCAATTCCTAACACCTAAATACAAGAGGCGAGATCTCTATCATTGTAGAGGTTGTTCAACATCTAATAATTTGTCTTAATTTTTACTTTCTCTTACCCTATATATGAAATATATAGTTAGAGAAAGTATTTTTTTCTTTTATTTTTTGGCCTTGGTCATTCAGGCCCCACTCTTTACAATACATTTTACAAATAACATGATAAAAAACTTTTACAAATATTGTGCCTAATTTAAAAGTTAATTATATTGGTTTATAAAAACTATGAATCTGCAAGTAAAAGATGAATTGATGAACTCTGCATGCATTGGGGATCAATTTTTGTACTTCTTTATTATTTTTATTTCTATTTATTCATTATTACTTTACTTTCTATTATTAAGAACAACAGTAAATCATGGAGAGGGAAAATGAAAATTATATTTATTATTTCCCTAAGAGGCATAGCCTCAGGGTATATTAATAAATAAATTAACGGTAGATTAATCTTGGACGATGTGTAGTTGAAATTTTGGAAGTACAAAAAAATTTCAGAAAATTATCTTGATCTATTTTTATTTCATATTTTTTCCTACTCTATATAAAAATAAGATCAAGATAATTTTCTGAAATTTTTTGTACTTCAAAAATTCCAATTACCATTTCCATAATTATCGTCCAAGCATTAAGAGCTAGCCACTACCTTCGGTTTCTCTGTCGTGTATGTGCCTGATCTCTCGCTGATTGGCCAGATTTACTAAGTGGTTCAGGGAATGAAATTTAAAACTACTACAACATAAATTTGATACTTTTCTCGTCGAAAGGGGGTAAACATATACACAAGTTGTGGCTATTATCGAATGATAAATAAGAGGATGCAGCCTTTATATTATTAATTACTGAATATTATTGACTGCATCTTTTTTTTATTAATCCAAACATATCTCTACAGCCACGATCTGCTCTTTAACCAAAAAAAATTAAATATTCAACTTTGTTGTAATAATAAATAAATAAATAAATTTCGGGGGGCAATTTATGCTCCCTTTGATAACTCGTAATAAATATATGTACTATTATTTTTTTTTTTTTTACATTTCTCAGAAATTTCAAGCCATTTATTTTTTGACTAAACTAAATATTTATTTTTTCCTCTCTGATAAGAATTTTGTTATTTGTCGGTTCGAGTTTGATTTCCTATAGAAATCCGAGTGTTTATTCAAGTTGATCTCTCTCTCTCTCTTTGATCGATGTGTGTGAGTGTTTTCGTGTGTAACTACAAGCTCTTGAAGGGCGTATAAAAGAAGAGAAGAGAAGAGGGTCCATATGAAGAGCATAGTGCAGGTGTGCTGGGATGGGGCGTGGGTGGGCGTTGGCCCTCTTCGTGCATTGCTCTTCGCCTCTTTACTCCTCCTCCCTTCTTATTTTCCTTCTTGTCCTTCTTGTTTTCTAAACCCATCTTCTTGATCGCTAATCACAAACACAAAATGCCCATTGGCCAGAGAAATTGTTGGCTATTTTAAGCAATCAGCTCGCCAACCCTTTCTTTGTCTGCCCTTAATCCCTTAATGTCACGTCAAAATTTACGACCTGATGGCTGATAACTTATCAGCTTAATTGATCTTTTTCGATTTCAAAAGACACTAAACTAAAAGATTCTATAGAATGAGGGATTTTAATGATCCAATAATAAATTAAGTTAACCCCTAAATGAATAAATTGACAGGGTGAATTTTTTTTTCTTTTAAATTTTATTAAATTTTTAAAGCCTAGAAGAGTCCAATGTTTCTCAGTGTGATATAGAAATACTTTTGAGAAAAAACAATCCTATTTGTTTTCTCAAAAAAGCTAATTAATTTTTGATATATAGGCTACTCTATATTATAACTAAATAGTTTTGTAATTTTGTAATTTTATTTTTTATATTGTATCGTGAGGGATGGCGGAGTAGTCTTACCCTAAAAAAAAAACTTATAGCCCTATATTAGATTTATAAATATTATATAATGCAATATTTAAAATTAAATATATAAATTAAATACTACGTTAATTGTTTCAATTATAAAATTAATAAAACTTTTGAAACAAATTACCTAGTATTTAATTTTAATTTACAAAATGTTTCAACGAAAACCTACGGTCGAAAGTTTAAATGTTATAATACAATATTATATAACTATAGAAAATTTTAAAAATTGGATCGCCTGAACATTTTTTTCCGATTTTCAAAGGAAAGAAAGTAAAAAATTTTAATAGCCTTCCCACGGTGAACGTGTCAATGACGACCGTGATTTACCCACATTAACTGTGTCATTTCTGTTATCTCTATGCTCTTAAAGAGACGATCCAAACTTAAGGCGGGTGGAAAATATAAAGGCAAAAAAATATTCAAACCATAATAAGAAAAAAATTCAGGATTTAAATTAAATTATTTAATAAAATTTCTTGAGTTGAACGGCTGTAGATTGTTAATTAGAAGAAAGGGACGGGAGCCTTCCCGGGAACAGTGAAATAAAAAAGCTTTATATTTTGTTGCCAATGTTTCGAGTGCTAGTCGCACTCATCCTCAGGGCAATGAGGCAATAAAATATAAAGCTTTTTTATTTCATCTGGCTGCTGTTCCCGCGAAGGCTCCCGTCCCTTTCTTCTAATAAAATATTAAATGTTTTTTTTTCTTATTGGGTGAGGGGTTAATGCTTCTTTTAGGCAGAAATTTTCGAAAATTTGTTATAAACATTTTTTTTTTTTTTTTTAATTAATTTAAGGTCTTTTTCGGTAACGGAGGCCATTTAGACCCCGTCTCGGGGCCCTCTATTTATTTCAATTTATTGGTAGCCAATTAAATTGAAATAAATTGTCGCATGAGTCGGGATGTAAACCGTCGACGTTTAGAAGGGCAGCACGCTAATCCCTACACCAAGGCCCGAGAGCTTATCAACATTTAAAGCAAATGCAAAGATTTTTTAAAATGAAATTACAATAAAGTTCTCAATACTAAAAAATTACATATACCGCCGCTCTAGAGACTTTTTTCAATCTTCTTCCAAAATTTCCTCCTGGTTGCGCTACTATATCAAACTCATATAAGACAAACTCTAAAAGAGGTCAAAATTATTTTCACATTTTATTTTTTTTTAGAAAGAAGGGAGGGGCCACAAATTAATATTAAAGAATTTAAAAAAAAAAGTTTAGAAAAATACTATTTGATACGTATATCACACAATTCAGTCAGTGGCGACCCTATTATAAAATCCCCGAAAGTTCTGAATAATAGCAAAGTAGCTTAAAAAAAAAAAAAAAACTTTAAACCCTTCCTCCCTTCCAAAGGTACCACCTTTGTCGTTCTTAAAATTAAATAAATAACATTACGATTAATTAAGTGCTTAATAACTGTAACTTAATGAAAGTAAAATTATTATCCAGTGAAAATCATCTTAAAGAGAAATTACCTTAATGGCTATTGAGGAGTCTATTATTCTCTATTGTTAAGTATAAAATAAATATTAGTAAATGTAATTAAAGTCTGATGAAAGTTTCTTTCAATTTCGCCATTTTATTAAATAGATAAAGATTTCCTCCATCCATTTAATGGCCATCGGGTCGTTTATTTAAAAAAAAAGAATGAAGGGTTGGCGTGACTCTGATGGCAAAGTAATAAACAATTTCCAATTGCTTTTGGTCGTAAATTTTTTAATTTCATTTAAACACGTGGATTGAGTAAAAAAAAGTATTAACATTACTTATCTAATTAATTTTATAAATATAATATAATATAAAATGAGGATTCCTGCGAATTGTTTTTTCGGCCTTGGGACGGGAATTAGTTCAAAGTATCACCAAACCTCCTTCTCTCCTTCACTTGATTCTTGCCCTTAAGGAATCATATTTATCCGAATACAGATATCGTTTTTCTTAATGTATTATACAGGGGTCGGCGCATGAAGTGTTACCCTTAGTAACCCAGAACACTATAGAAAATTTATTTTTCATTTATTTATTACAAAAGTAAAAATTATTCTAAACATTACTTATTTTATAAAACATCGTTTTATTCCATGTACCTAAATAAAAATACTGAAAAACAAATTTTTTATAGCGTTTTGAGTTGGTAACATTTCATGCACCCCCTTATAATTAATTATATACTTTTAAAACATTTGTTTATAATTTTTTGACATCTCAGGCCATTTAGACCCCGTCCTTATTATTTTAATTGTAGTGAGAAGGATAGTATCGTTCACATTTGATTGATACAAATAAATAAACACGAGGTTATTTGTTTCAAAATTGATTTAATTATTAAATTACTTAACGCGATTCGACATTGCTATCATCTTCAGAAGTGTATATAAGATAATGTTTCAACAAGAGCCTACGGTAGAAAGCTTAAATATAATTTTTTAATTGTCTTATACGAGATGCGAACCCTAGACCTCTAGCACCAGAAGCTAATGCTTTAACTCTGTATTTTTATTATTTAAAGGTTTGAATTATATTACTTTTTAATTAATAATCCTACTATATGTTAATTATTTGGCCGTTTATTAGAAATTAAATAAATAAATAAATTATAGTCGGAGGACCCTCTTTTTGACTTTCTAATTGGCGTTGGCAAGTCCACATTTCCAAACCCAATTTCTATCACCCCGTTACTCGAAACGCCCCTTCCTCAGGGCACTACTGTCTGCTTTCTCATGCAAATGCTTGGCAGATATTAGCATAGTGTGATCATTTGCCCTCTCTTCTTGTGTAATTGCCTGTTATTGTGCCTGATTGCTTGATCAGACTCGTGACAAGGGAATGAATTTGCAAATCAACTTGATAGAAACAGCCTATTTTCTAAATTAAATTTCCTGATATTAAAATAAATAAAAACAAAGAATTGGAAATACATTATTTTTTACGACCACTTAAAATAATATTTTTTTATAAAAATATCTTTAAAAGCCCTTTCTTAATATTCATAAAATTTTGATGGTCATTAAATCCACAAAAGAATAATGTTTTAATACTTCCCAAATTATCATCATTTTTTAAAAATAACATTCAGCAAGAAAGTATCGATTTTACAGCTCAAAAAGTCAAAAATTATAGTGCATAAATAAATCATTTGGATATATTTTACAAAATGACGTTCTGACATCACTTCCTTCTCGTATAAAAGGACCTGAATGACTCAGTCAAAATTAAGACCCTTTAACAATTATAGGGTTTATGTGTAAAAAGGTCGAAAAGCTATCAGGTTAATAATTACATCATGTTCTTTACACTAAATACATACAATAATATTGTATTGAAATACCCTCTCCCTCACTTTCCAGATAAATATATCAGGGTGTTATTATTAGGAGAATATTTATTTATAGACCACATTTTTGTATTAAATATTTATTAAAAATATATAAATACTGTAACAACGTTTCGACTGCTTATTCTACAGCCGTTACCAAGTACTGTGAACTTGCTCCGACTCAAGTGGACTTTGTGTGCCCTATTATTAAATCCCTCTAGAAATTTAAAATATCCCCCCTCCCACTACTCTAGAGGAGTTCTCTGAAGGAATTATTTCAATTGAATTGGATACCAATCAATTTAAATAAACAGGGTCTAAATGGCCTCTGATGCCGAAAAAAGACCTTCAATGAAATAAAAAAAAGTTTCCCTTTAATTTATTTTATATTTTTTTTATTATTTATTTTTTTAATCTTTAGTACTATAGTTGGGTCCGACCGAAACAAGATTTTCAACAGAGCCGAAACCGAATATTCGGCCTCAACCTTAGTTTCGGCCGAAACCGTAACCGAAACCGAAACTTGTATTTCCTATAAAAATTTAACTTGTTTGAAGTTCATATTTTTTTTTTTTTGAATTTGTTTCCCTTCGGTGAAAATCATTTTACCTTTTTTTAGGGAGACTAAATTTTTTCTCCCTCAGAAGTGCCAATTATTTGACCTTTTTTTTTTGCATGCGAGTCTCATCCCATTTTTCAGACTCTGGTTTCGGCCGGCCGAAAGGTTCGGCTACTTTTTTGGCCGAAACCGAAACTACGGCCGAAACCATGATTTTTGGCCGAAACCGTAACCGAAACCGAATATTCGGTCGGTTCCTAACTATAGTATTCTTCTTATCTTTGGGTCTTACAAACCCGCGGTGCGGGGTCGGCGGTGGTGGAGGTTTTTACGACCGGGAAGGAATAGTACAGGCCGGTCCGTCGCGCGGTCTGACTCCTGTTGAAAATATAGAAGGAAAGAGACTATCATGCAAAGAAAAGAAGCTCCAGACCCAGCTAGGGCAGCTCGTGGTCGCCATCCACGTACCCACAAGATGTGGACGCCTGAGCAATTTTATAATACATTTAAATTCTTAAAGATATTTTAAATTTCATTAGGCTACTAAATTAAATACTAGCAAAGTGAAAATTTGTTTAAATAAAATTATGCATACATAATTTTGGGAGCGTTTAATTTAAGGTATATGATTCTATCAAATCAAACCAATACTTTAGAAAAAAATCTGGTGTGACTGGCGCACAGCACACAACTTTCTCTTACCTTCGGTAATCGAAAGTTGTGTTCTGTGCTTGTCACACCAGATTTTTGTGTCGACATGTATTTAGTTTCCGACAGTACGGTACATTCGATTTTCAAGATGTAAAATTTATAAGTATGGCATAATATTTATATTTTGTTACCATGGCAACCATTTCTCCTATCTTTTCTATGGAGTACAAGAGTAAAGTGGTCTTCAGAAGATTTCAATCGCAAAATGAGGATATACATTTGAAAGAGCATCTAAAAAATAATTGATTTTTGAATTTAAAAAAAAATCGTTGGAGCAAATTTTGAGAAAATCGATAAAAACTTAAAAATTACATCAGTAAAGTACTAGTACTCTTTGGCCGATTTTGATTAAAAGCTTATTTTTCCGGTCCCGGGGGTGTTTAACTTATATATAAAATTTCAACCTCTTAGCTCAATTCCTTCATGCTTAAAATTGAACACACACACACCCACCCACCCACACACACACAGACAGACCATGTCGCGAAAACCACTTTTTTGGATTCAGGGGACCTCAAAACGTGAAGATCCATCAAAATCTCGACATCGAATTTTTGACATGAATCCAATACTTTCTCTCTATATATATATTACATATATACATAGGTAAGAGAAAGTAATAATAATAAAATAGAATGTTTTATTTCTTGATGACGTCATAGCTTCTGAAATTTTATCTTTTGTAATAAATTTCATACGCGCTAAAAGGCATAAAAAGGAGATCGATGTAACTATTGTAAATAATTTTTAAAAGCCCGGAAGTGATTCTATCGTTGTACTTTAATTTTTATTTCCTTGAAGAATCTGTCACACATGTATTGTCTCTTTGAATTTGCGACCGTCATTTTAAAATCCTTCCCCTCCACAACTCTCATCCCTTTTTTTATATTACTGCATTAGCATTGCCTTGATAAACGCGGCTGGGCGTAAGTTTCTTACCCTCCTATTTCCGCCCCCCGGATGTTAACCAAAGTGTCGTGCTTTTCTATTTAATTTCCACCCTCTGTCAATGTTGAGATGCATGGAAGCAGAAACAAATCTCCCTGTCCCTTTTTTAAAGTAATTCTATAAGTATTTTCCTAATAAAATAATTATTTAAATTAATTCTTCGTTAATAGTGACTATGAATTAAATTGAAATAAATAAAGACTGAGAACAGAAAATTTTTTGAGAAGTGGAGGTTATAAAGAATAAATCTCTGCCATTACCCCATGGTACCAGAAAAAAATCTGGTATGACTGATCACACAGCATAACTTTCTGTTCTGTTATGCACTGACACATCAGATTTTTTTTGTGTTGATGTATATTTAGTTTCCGATAGTACATTTTTTTAGTCTTTTTGGCATCTTATGCCAATATATACTCGCGGAAACTAAATATATGTGACAAGTACAGAACACAACTTTCAATTGCCGAAGTTAAGAGAAAATTGTATGCTGTACGACCAGTGACACCAGATTTTTATTTTTTTTCAAGGAGAGGAAGGTTTAAACTCCCATACCTTTGCGTCCTGTATATTGAGAATTTAATCAGATTTTTTTAAACCCTTTTCGGCTTGAGAGGCCATTTAGTGATATAGTTTTATTGCATAAATTTTTAAATACAAAGTACCGATGGCTAGCAAGGGACGTTCCACACTCTGATTGCTCGGTGTCGCCAATCTAAGCTTTCAAAGCGCTTGGTTTAATCAGTTTAAATTTTTTTTTTTCTTCTCTTGAACTTACTATAACTTTTAAATAATTTTTCGAGTTATTAATCTTAAAAATGATATTAGAATGCTTTGAAAAAATTGATAAAAGAACATTATGGATGAACAGTGGGGAGAAAAAAAAGGGAGTCCTTTAGCCGTTCCCCTCTGGTATTTTTTTTTCTTATTATCGACATATTAGGGATTAAAAATAAAAAAAAAAATTAATTTGACTGAAAGAAATCTATCAAAACGAATAGAGAGAGGAAAATGTAAAATAGTAAGTATTTAATCTCGCGATTCCATTCTACGAGACTTGCAATTATGGAAATGAAACATTTCCTCGTCAAAACACCCCCACCTCCACCCCTCATCTGTACAATGTCGTATTTTGTCTTCCAATGAAGAAGATCTTCTTCCGACTTCCTGAGCCTTTGACTAAAACTCCTTTCCGACCCGTTGCACTAAGGGCTTAAAGGGGGAGGAAAGGCCCTAATTCACCTCACCCCAATTGATCCATCTCTCTCTCTCTCCCTTTAACATAGTGAAAAAAACCCACAGATCCCATCACGTTCATAAACAGACTACGGGGCATAAATTACGTGCAAACTACCCAAAGTGTTTAACATTTCAAAAGAGCCTCAAATGGAAAATGAATCCCACACACAGAAGGAGGCTCTTTAAGTGTTATGATTTGGAAAATACATTTGAACAAATAAATTTTGGTTAGATTACAACAAAAAAAGAAAAGGAAAAAGAATACGATTTATGAGTCACTGTATTCTATTCTATTTTATATAGAATTGGAATACAATAATAAATGTAAATAGGACTGTTAAGAGTTTAAATTAATACGAATCTAATTTAAGACAGTCGGTCTCAGCAGTGTATCCAGGTGAGGGCGAAGGGGGCACTCGCCCCCCCCACTTCGCCGCCCCTCGCGCATCCGGCTTTACTCCAGCTTTCCGACTTTTTACCTAATTCTCCGGCTTTTTTTTCCAAAATCTCCACTTTTTAAAATCTCTGGCTTTTTTTTTAATTTCATAATAAATTCATTTCATATCACAAAATCTGGAGAAAAATACAAAAAAAAGCTCGAATGAGCTTTGTATAGCCTACAAAAAAAAGCTCGAACGAAAAAAGCCTTGAGCTTCGCCCCCTGGCTGTAGGCTTAATGGTGATGAAGTCAGAAAAATAAACAAGACATGTGCAGCCAATTTTCTTTTATTCAACCTTTCGCCCCCTCACGGTTGACGTTTCGGTCTGAGGTCTTGGCCATCTTCAAAGCCGGCTGATAGTGTCAGCTAGTGTGTGAATTTTTCGAAACAGCCACAACATTCAGCAAGTGATCTGCTCTCAGTAAAACGCCAAGGAAGATGGCTTAGTTCTCGTACCGAAAAGTCAGCCATGAGGGGGGAAGGTTTGAATGAAAGAAAATTGACTTCACATCTTGTTTATTTTTCTGAATCGATCATAATACATATTTCTATTAAAATTTCGTGATGATATTTCGTCTGTGGAAGATATGGAGAACTGTTCTCCTACCTTTCCCCTGCCTACCTCAATATACTCGTAAAGCTATCGCTTTAATTATTGCAATAAATAAATTAAAAAAAAAATTACTAACAACTGTGGTTGTAGACTGAAGGTTACGAATTAAAAAAAATTAAAAACTTATGATGCCAAAATTATTTTAATTAAATTAACGCGCTTACGTCTGACGTTTCGGTCTTAGGCTTCCAGCCAGCGACCACTCCGCCCATTTACAAAAATGATTACAAAAATAGAAACATTACAAACAATATCGATACAAGAACATAATATAAATATTACAAAATTCTAAATCCAAAAATGGTGATTGGGTATCCATGGTCACAGATACCGAAAAAGGCCTTAAAACGAAACAAAGTGAACACTTTAGATTGTCTTATATCACACTGATGAAGTGGTTTTGGTATTGTTCTGTATTCCCGTTCTAATTATGATCTCTTTTTCTCTGGATTTTTTTTTTATTTTGATTAATTAGTGATATAATTCAAGATGTCATTTATTTGAAAATGAGATTAAAACGACACCATTTTTACTAATTTTGTTTAAATATTTTCTTAAGTAAATATAATTTTAATAGAGTGAGATGTGTAAATATTTACTAAATTCAATTTATTCCTCTCGCTCTCTGCAACCTCCCTTTTCATAAATATTATTAGATATTTAATTAAGCCCTCATTTCTTACATGTATTTCGACCACCAATTCGATATTATTCCTCACTTTGTAAAATTTTTCAACAAATCTTCAAGTTTCTATGAATAAATATTTGGCACCTTATTTGAGGGGTGATTTCTATTTAGTTCTAGTTAAAACAGTGAGACGACCATTTGGTCACCTCTGTGTCAATCAGCCACGTGTATGTCACGCGACATATCACCCCCGATGTCACATCTCACTGTGTCATCCCCAAAAAAGAGAGAGAGAGGGTTACAGTTCAAAAAGCCTCCCTTTTTCCCTCTTTTCTTACGCCTGGCTGGTGACTACAAAATGGATTCTATTATCTCGGCATCGCCGAGGGGCTTCTAAATTGGATAATAGTCACCCATTGACATGGATTTTTTTTATTTTTGTTTAAAAGCAAAATTAAATTTTAATTTATACGCTAGAAAGAATTTACAGACTCATTTATATTATCAATCAAACTCATCTTTTTTGAAAATTGAACTGGAATTAAATTAATCAAAGATTTTTTTGGATGTGTCATTTTCAAAAAAAATATTTATTTTTATAATTTGAAAATACACTATGAAGAATTGATAATTTGATTCAAATTTCACGATGAATTTTTCGATATTGGGGTAGAGACATTTTGTATTTTTATTAATCACTTAATAAATCTTATTTAAATTTTTCTATTCTGAAAATGGTGCCTCTTTCTGGTACTTGGTAGAGTTTCTTACTACGTATTTCAATGAAATCTTCTTTTCCAAGGGCGGATACAAGGGGGGGGGGGGTAAAGGGAGTAATTACCCCCCTGAGATTTGAAAAAAATACATTTTTTTTTCGAATTTATATTCTAGCAAACAAGTACAGAATGCGCCTTTAAATTACCGAAATTAAGAAAAAAATGTGTGTTGTGCGACCACTCACACCAGATTACCTTCCCCCCCCCCCCCCCCGAGAAACACCGCTGGATCCGCCCTTGTCGAGATCTACTCTCTTAAAATCTTCAGTATTTTTTGGAGTGAATAATTTTATAAAAGTGAATAAAAATTGAAGAAAAATCAAAGAAAATATAAGTAATAATATGAAAAAGGAAAAAAATACGACAAAAACAGCCCTACTGTAAAAAAACGACTTTCGGTTTTACCGATTTTCGGCAAAAACGGGCTTTTCTCGAAACTCGGTAAAAATCGACTTTCGACAAAAACCGATTTTTTCTCAGAACAGGGTAAAAACAGGTTTTTTCTATTACCGGAACCGGTAATGAAAATCCATTACCGTCCAGCCCTAGCCACGGGTCACTGGCATATAAAATTTAAAAAATTAAGAAAAAATTGCATCTAGATACTCATATTTGGTTAATTTATAATTTTAATTCACCAATTATATATTTAATTAAACAAGTTTATTTCTTGTCTCTGAATAATAGCTTGTATCTTTTATTAATGCAAAAAAACAAAAGGGGCGACAATAGAAAATAGATAATTCTTCTCTCTTTGGTTTTCTCACTAGAGTAGACTATTTAAAAAAAAAAAAATCTTTCGTCAAAGGAACATCAAAGCTACCGATGATTGTCTCTCGTTGAGGACACAACGAACCCCAGCATCCATATTATGCAGCGAAAACAATGATTAGCTTTTGGCAACTGCAAGCAAGGGTTGATGCCCAATTCCCCAGGGGGTGCCACCCCCTACAAGAGCAAAAAGCCCCTTAATAACCGCCTCTTAAGCCCAGCACGGATTAGTCTCCACTCGACTAATTAAAGAGCTAATAAGAAAAACTTAGTCAAAAGAACCCTTTTTATTAATTCAATCATTTTTAGCACTTCTTCAAATAAACAAGAGAGAAAAAGAAAGAGAGAAAGAAAAAAAATTAAAAAGAAAAACAAGAATTAAAAAATAAAAAAAACATCATCCTTCTTCCTAATTCTAATTTATTCATGTATTCAAATTGAAGAGAGCTATTTTTTTTTTTTTACCCTGAGCGAGTTTAAAATTAATCATTTGCACTGAGTTATAAATTCAAGTTATCTGAAAATTATCATTACGTATAATTTAACTGAAGAAGAGTTTTATAAAAGTTTATATACTGTATAACCATATAATATATATATATATTTTTAGTACGGATTTAAAAAAATAAATTTTTAATTTAAATATGACAACTCTCCTGGAGAAGTTAAAATTAATGGAGCCCGGGAGAGATGCAAAGTGTATTTAGGTATTGATTTAATAAATAATAACAAATTTCATTTTTTTTTTTTTTTTTTTGGAAATCAAAATGTTAAAAAAATTCTAATTTTTGCCTTTTGAATTTGACCTCTCCGCCGAGACAATTTGGGAATTTTCTGAATATCACTATTTTTTTTTTTTTTTTTTTTTTTTTAAAGGTCTTTTTTTTGGCAACGGAGGCCATTTAGACCCCGTCTCTATTTATTTCGATTTATTGGAAGCCAATTAAATTGAAATAACTTTTTTGTCGCATGAGACAGGATGCGAACTCGCGACCCTTGGTACAGAAGGCCAGCACGCTAACCACTACACCAAGGGCCGAGGCCATTTATCTCTATTTAAACCTTGTTTGATAATAATTTCTTGTGCTGTTTCGTTTGTAAAAACACTAGGTTAGAAGTTTCAAAGATTAGCTACGGAATAATCTTTTTTAAGGCTTTTCATTAATTGAATTCCATATTATAAATACGTCTTAATTGAATTACGTATTATAAATACGTCTTCAAAATAATGAGATTAAGAAAATCAAATAAACAAAATTTTGTTTTCAGGATCTGAGCTAATAATTCCTGAAAACAAAATATTGTTTACTTTATTTTCTTAATCTCATGTGCCTCCATCTGCATCCATTTTTATTTTAAATACGACGTTAAAATATTAAAGACACCCCCTAGACATGACATTAATTTTTAACACTATTTATTAAATGTTAACGCTTTGCCTTTAAAGTTTTTGTTTATAGAATAGCTATTTGAGACAATGATTTTGAATAACATTTTTTATCGCCGATTGTTTTTACATTACTTTTTAACACCTATTTTGTTTATTTTAAATTTTAACGTCTGTTTTTAGAGAATAGATTTATTTATCAGTTAAAATATTGATATTTTGATAAAAATTTCCTCCGACAAATATTTTTACTAATATATACTGTACAATATTTATTTGAATAAAAAAAAAAAAACTTGAGTTGTATAAAGTCAATATTTCACCGAGATGGGAAAGTCCTCCGGGTGAATAAAAATTCCTGTTTAACGAAATGAATTGCAAATTGATTAATCGTTTTTTTTTCACTAATTATAATATTAATTAACATGATCAGATTCTTGAACGTCTAGATCGATTACAAAAACCTTGTTGAATACAGGGTGTATAATAATATCCTATCACATTTCTTCCGGACTTCAATTAATCAAATTTCGAGTCACCTGGGTATATCGCCGCCAGTGAATGAAAACGAGCTACCACTCACTCCACCCTCCTCTGGCTAATGGTCTTTCTAATATATTAGGTTTTTGGATTTGATACACTTTGCATGCAAACGACATTAAAAAAAAAAACCTTTTGAAAAACTATAAGACTCAATTGGATATAAGAAGGCTTTATTACGGTAAAAAAGACGTTCTATTCATTAATCATTTACGAAAAGTTGAGTAACACGTTATTTTATATTATAATAAAAAAATAAAAAAAGAAAGATGATAAAAAGAGGATGTATACAAAAAGAAGGACACGAGGAAAGTTAATTCATTCCATAACGATGAGAATGAAAACCCACCCTTCTTTCTTAAGGTAAATGATATTTGTATAAAGGCTTAAAGAAAGAAGTTAGCTGTCAAAGATGATCCGCTTTTTTTACGGCTTGAGAAGTTTTATAAAACACATTTTCACATATTAAACGAGGCAAAGTAAACATAATCGTGTTGATAAGGGTGTCTGAAAAAAAAGGAAGAATGAAAAACGGACTATCTACGAGAATGAGAAGGTTGTTAAATATATTTTATGATTCCTCGTTTGTTTCGGAAAAAAAAAATATAATTTAAAAAAAAATGGTGAGGGATTAAAAAAAAATTCATTATAAATTATAAACTTTTCACTGTCAGTTTGTTTTGAAATGACATATTTTATTTATTTTTTTTTTAAATCAAAAGCCAAATATTTATTTATTTACACTTGTAATGTTTTTTTAAATGTTTGAAGTGACGAATTCCTACTTTGCACCTTTATTAAATCCATGTAAATTTTTCTTCATCAAATTTTAAACACCAACTTGCTTCTAAACAATTTTATTACTCTAAAAGACCTCAGCCTCATTAATTAAATTTCAAGTCAATGCTGACGTTTCGGTTCCGGTATAAATGGGTGCTGCATATAAAATTTATTTATTTTTTTTATTTTACTCTTTCGGCCACTAAAGTCATTTAGGGATTTCAAAGTATTACATATGTTTTAGTTGCTTTTTGAAGATCGATTACAAAAACCTTGTTGAATACAGGGTGTATAATAATATCCTATCACATTTCTCCCGGACTTCAATTAATCAAATTTCGAGTCACCTGGGTATATCGCCGCCAGTGAATGAAAACGAGCTACCACTCACTCCACCCTCCTCTGGCTAATGGTCTTTCTAATATATTAGGTTTTTGGATTTGATACACTTTGCATGCAAACGACATTAAAAAAAAAAAACCTTTTGAAAAACTATAAGACTCAATTGGATATAAGAAGGCTTTATTACGGTAAAAAAGACGTTCTATTCATTAATCATTTACGAAAAGTTGAGTAACACGTTATTTTATATTATAATAAAAAAATAAAAAAAGAAAGATGATAAAAAAGAGGATGTATACAAAAAGAAGGACACGAGGAAAGTTAATTCATTCCATAACGATGAGAATGAAAACCCACCCTTCTTTCTTAAGGTAAATGATATTTGTATAAAGGCTTAAAGAAAGAAGTTAGCTGTCAAAGATGATCCGCTTTTTTACGGCTTGAGAAGTTTTATAAAACACATTTTCACATATTAAACGAGGCAAAGTAAACATAATCGTGTTGATAAGGGTGTCTGAAAAAAAAGGAAGAATGAAAAACGGACTATGTACGAGAATGAGAAGGTTGTTAAATATATTTTATGATTCCTCGTTTGTTTCGGAAAAAAAAAAATATAATTTAAAAAAAAAATGGTGAGGGATTAAAAAAAATTCATTATAAATTATAAACTTTTCACTGTCAGTTTATTTGTTTTGAAATGACATATTTCATTTATTTTTTTTTTTAAATCAAAAGCCAAATATTTATTTATTTACACTCGTAATGTTTTTTTAAATGTTTGAAGTGACGAAATCCTACTTTGCACCTTTACTAAATCCATGTACATTTTTCTTCATCAAATTTCAAACACCAACTTGCTTCTAAACAATTTTATTACTCTAAAAGACCTCAGCCTCATTAATTAAATTTCAAGTCAATGCTGACGTTTCGGTTCCGGTATAAACGGGTGCTGCATATAAAATTTATTTATTTTTTTTATTTTACTCTTTCGGCCACTGAAGTCATTTAGGGATTTCAAAGTATTACATATGTTTTAGTTGCTTTTTGAGTTTGTGGCTCTGATGTGATTATAATGGAGAAATGTAGATATCAGCCAAATTGAAATGATCTAGGTTCAATAAAACCTCTAGAATAAGACGTTTCGGCCTGAATTTATTTGTTTGGTCATCTTCAGTTATTGGGAATTATACATATAATGCAAGTGCACATGTGATTAAATCAGGATTTGTCAATAATAAAATTTATTTGCTTCATACAAAATTATATGACTCAGAGCTTGGACACAGGAGCCATATAATTTTGTATGAAGCAAATAAATTTTATTATTGACAAATCCTGGTTTAATCAGATATGCATTTGCATTATGTGTATAATTCCCAATAACTGAAGATGACTAAATAAATTCAGGCCGAAACGTCTTATTCTAGAGGTTTTATTGAACCTAGATCATTTCAATTTGGCTGATGTCTCCATTTCTCCATTATAATTACATATGTTTTATTTTAAATACGTGTACCGATGAATGAGACTACCAAGGAACGTTCCTCACTCTGATTACTCGGAGCTACCCACCCGAGGTTTCTCATATAAAATTCTCACTATTTAATGGGATAAAATCAGAGCCACAAAGATCGTTGCTATTTTCTTTTTTAAACATTCCCACTTTTTTCTCATCCACACTCACACCCACACACACATTCACACAGTCTTTTCGTCAACTAAAGCCATATAAGACTTCACGATAACCGTTATATATGATAATATCTATTGGGGTCCAGGCATTTCTATTTAAGCCATTTGTATCCAAATGAGGAACCGGAGCTAACAATAAGAGATATTTGTGTACTTGCGGTCAGTCTCGCCAGATTTTGACAATCATAGATTATTATTTCTTTTACATAACAAATTATTATTATTTTAATTAAAAAATGTCTGAATATTCAAACGATTAATCAAATTTTCTATCATCTTAAGATCCCTCAATCATTTACTTGTTTATAAACAGCTCTTCTCTCCCCCTTTTTTTCACTATATCAAGGGTGAGGTGATGAATTTTTCGCCTCGACAAACGATCGTTCGATACCGTAAAGGAAAAGAAAAGAAAGAAGTTGGGGTGTTTTGGGAGGGGGGGGGGTGCTGAGTATCCGTCCATGATTAAATTATTAAATCGAAAACGGTGACATCGAGCCGCCCTTTTTTTCAAAGGAAGTCTTTGATACACGGATAACAAAAAACATTTGTGGTTCACCAAGTTTTACTTATACTTATTTGCTTTCAAAAATTCATTCTAAATAATTCCCTTTTAAGGCTTGAGTTAAAAGATGTTTGTCAAAATACAAACTTTATATACATTTTAATAATTTAATTTTCAAAATACGTTGTTGCCATCTCTTGAGAGTTGCAAAAGAAGAAAAAAGTTTTATAAATATAAAAAAAATATGAAATTTGATTTACATTTATCAAGATAAAGTTTTTTATGTGCATTTCTAAAAATAATCAAATTGAAAGTATTTTTATATTAAATTAGAGTTTATAAAATATAAGTATACTAGAAAAGTTAGAGAAAATTAATTTTGAAGTAATAACAATATGAAGTTTTTTCTCTCACACTCTGGTGTTGTTTTTTTTTTTTTTTACAAATGTAACAAACAACATTAATATAGGCCTACATTTTGTAGCAAAATACAGGACACAGAGTATCCGCCTCTTTTGCTAGGAGTTAAGTGATCCTGTCTCATGCGACAAAAATGTATTTCAATTTAATTGGCTACTAATAATTTGAAATAAATAGAGACGGGGTCTAAATGACTTTCGATATAGAAAAAAACCTTAAATAAATTTAAACAACACACAATTTTCTCTTTCCCTTTGGCAAGAGAAAGTTGTGTACTGTGCTTGTCACACCAGATTTTTTGTGTCGAGATACATTTAGTTGCTCTTAACACTTTAGTTCCAAACTTGACCCCCCCCCCCCCCCTCCACGCGATGATTCATAGATGGCGATGAGCTCCGAATGTTTCCACATCAGTAAAGTGTACTTCAAACGTTTTCAACGAAAGATTTCACTGATATACTTTTTAAAGAGTATCTAAAAAATAGTTCATTTATGAATTTTAAATAAAATTGTTGCAGCGAATTTTGAGAAAAAGACTGAAGAAAAAAACTGAAAAAGTACAGCAGTAAAGTACTAGTACTTTGTGGCCGATTTTGTTCAAAAGCTTATTTTCACCCCTTGGGAGGGTGCCTAACTTAATTATAAAATTTCAACCTCGTAGCTCTTTTAGTTCCTGAGATATTTTGTTCACAGACAGACACAGAGACAGACATGTAAATACTTAAAATGCTAAGTATTTTGGTCTTAATATTCAAGGCCACTGAGATCTTGGTTGTCCCCGGGACTGTATATTAACCCCAACCCACAATTTTTTTTTTTTAACCAAATAGGCCTATAGGCGGGATCTCTGTTTATTTATTAGAAATTTTCTATAAAAAATTTTTTTTTTTTTTCTTTTGAATATAATATTGGTATAAGCCTATTATTTTTAAAATGTTTTGAACTTTTTTTTTTGTAAATTATTTTTCGCCATCTGAGGCCATTTAGACTTAATTTATTTCTCTATTGAACCAGAAGTCATGCCATCCGACGAATGTTCACTCAAACACATTGTCAGGAGTTGCCAAGAGCCTGTATAAGCTCGAGGCAAACAACATTTGTCCTGATGAAGGCCGGAATATCGGCCGAAACGTAGACAAATATACGAAATAAAGACAAATTTAATTTTCTTTATTGTTTTTCTGGCTGCCGGGATATCCTCACTACTTAATTTATTTCAATTAATTGGTAGCCAATTTAATTTGAATACATTTTTGTCTCTAGTGGGAACGCGAACCCCTGGCTCCTAGCACAAGAATCATTATCTCTATCTCCGGCAACATTTCGATACAAAAAAATTGTATCTTCAAGTCTTCAGTTAGACCTATATTAATATATTTTTTTTTTCTCACTATCTAACATTTGGTCAAAAGTCTCAAAGGATTGTTACACTACACTTCCTCAGTTTTTTTGAGGTTTCTCTTTTAACAACAATAATATTCCTGGCCAGTATATTTTATTAGATTCAATAATCAGCAATCACACTTACATTTACGTTGCTCACTCCCCCAGACAATTGATATTTTATGACACGAAAAATTATTAATTCGTTTCCGTTCTTATAACATATTTCCAGAATATTATCCTTTGTCTATTTATATTATTGGGTGTCGATGTGACGCCATAACAAATATAACTTTAATTTCTAGCCCAAGTGGCACGAGCTTTGAATAATGGATGTCGGTTACTTTCTCGTAAGTGAGTCTAATGGTAGGAAGAGGGAGGGGGAGTTCTCCCACTCCACTTTGGGGGCTTTTATATCGACACCCGCCTTTGATGCCGATTCTGATACCGACACTTGCGTGGTCATAATTTCAAGACAAATAGAAACAAATCATCTACTTATGATTATATATTTATACTTATCAAAACATATTTGTTATTTTTAATTTATTATATAAGTTTATACAATATATAAAAAAAATAATGTTTTCTTAACATGCAAAAACAGTATTTCATAATTTACTTAAAATAGGTGTATTTAACATTTATCTCAGGTCTTCTTTCATTATTAATTTTTCGCGATCAAAGAAAAAGTTTTATTTTTTTCCGGATTGTCAATTTATTATATTTGATTTATTATTATACTATCTGAATCAGTTAAAAGTATCCGCTCTAGCAGTACACCCTATCGGTGAGAGAAAAACTCAGTAATACCGATGGCTACCGGGTGACGTTCCACACTGATTGCTCTGGGTCACCAATCCCGAGCTTGGCATCGCTTAACTGCAACTAATGCTCTTATCCGTTGCCAGGCCCTCCGGTAAACCAGAGACTTAACATCAAACAAGCATTTCTTTTTTCATTTCAAAAAAATTTACCGTAGGCCTACCATAATCACCTGTTTGACATCATATCGTTTTCATTTCTAAAAATAAATTTTTTACAAATAAAAATAGAAATTCATATCAAATGTCATATTGAATTTTTTTTTTTTTATTTTGTAAAAATATTAAAGTAAAAATTCCAATAAGAAAGCTGAGGTCATTAATAAGGTGCGGGGTCAGATTTCTTCCTCTGAGTCCATCCTCCAGGGGAAATATGATCCCTAAGAAAAGGGCCACGTGTTTTATATAGGATTTCCTTAATAAATGTTCGGACTATAACGAAGCCTTAGGGTGGGAATAAAATAAAAAAAAAATTCCATTTCTCTCATAAAATGTTCTTCAAGCGTTTAAAGAATTTTGTTAAATAAAGCAATTTTTAGAGATTATTTCGTTTTATCGATCGCAGGAGGGGGGAATAAAAGGTAAAGAGAGAACTCTAAAGAATTCTATTTTATTAATAATAAAATCATCTTACGAAAATCCACGGGGAATTTTAAAAACATTTTCTTATACAATAAAATTCCTTTAACCGGCCTGGCCGGATACCTGATTGTCCGGTTAATTCGAGATTTCGGTGAAAAATTGATTTTCATTCATTTTCGTCACACATTTTCGTTTTCCTAACTCGTTCATTTTTGTTTAAGAGATCTCAAGCCTATGTAGTAGAAAAAATAGACTGGGAAGCAAGCGAGTAAACAAACTCGAAAACTCCTTCCCCTCCCTCTTCATCATTTGAACGAACATATTGCACCACACAGTTTAATTAAAATAAAAAAAAAAAAAAAAAAATTATATATAATATAGAGTAAGGTGGGGCAAAAGTCCGCATGGGGCAAAAGTCCGAATCCTCATTTTAAAATCCCCGCTAGACTTGGCGTTGTTCTAAACAACTTTGTTAGGTTGCTAACAACAAGGGCAGATGATGATTCTAAATTCAATAACGTGTTTGAAGCCGATTGTTAACAATGAGCAAATTTATGTTTTTGTCACCTTCCATCTAATATTTATGGAAATTCTCATGATTGCAACATGTACCAGCATGGACTTTTCTAAGTGTCTAATGTCTTTGATTGCAAGCTGATAACCCTAAATAAATATTTTAAAACCTTTTTCTTCTCTACAGTTAACAATAAAAATTTTTTGTAACACTTCGATGAAAATAGCTAAATGGGGCAAAAGTCCGCGGCCTCGGCGGGGCAAAAGGCCCAATGGATCTCCAATGGAACAAATGTCACCCAATGGTATTCGAGTTTCTAATACCCCACCTAGTATTTTCTCTCTAATATCCCTACCTAGTAGTTTCTCGGATTAATGAGCCTAGGGAAACGACCACGACCCGAAATGTTTATGCAGATTATGAACTTCAATCTTACTGGAGACTAATTGTTATAAGGCCTATTGTGTATTTCTAATAAATAAAATAAATACATAAAACATACCTATACCTAATGTATTTCTTATTAAGTCTTTTTTATACCCTGGTTCGTGACAGTTCGCTGCAGGGGCAATTGTTTGCACCTAAGGACTTTTGCCCCGCTAGTGCGGACTTTTACCCCCTCGGTGGGGCAAAAGTCCGCAAATAAAATTTTTTGTTTAAATACCTCTCCTACTTTTATGCTACCGAATTGGAAACCAAAAAAATTATGTAAGATAGCCAATTAACCAGGCTTTCAGGGGATGTTCCTATTTTTATTGTATCTTTCATAGGAAGGTCAAAAAAAATTCCCAAAGAAAAACTGCGGACTTTTGCCCCACCTTACTCTATGTAATAATAAAATTAATCTATGATAAATATAAGTAATTTATAATACTAATGGGGAAGGCCGGTTAATCCGAGGACCGGTTGATCCGAGGCCGTATAGGAGAGGTTTTACTGTATTCACATTATATTTAATTTAATTTATTTGAGTTAATTGCAAATATTTTATTACAATATTTACAATTAAAATTATAAGACAATGAGAAGTCTTATTATTTTTCCAAAATTCACCATCAATAAATTTAAAAAAAAAATGTATTTTTCGGCGATTTTATTGAAAATCTTCGAGACGCATGTGATTACAGAACCGGTACATAGTTCATATATAAAATTCTAGCCTCGGTCTCTCATTTTTGTACTCATTGTCAGTTTATTTCCATTTAAAACGATTTTTTTTTACATCACAATACTTTTTCAGAATAGTTAAGAGAAAGCCAAAATAATTAAATAGCCTACTAATAGCTAATTTGTAAAAACAATTTTAGACCCTACGGTACACAAGCACTTGTGCATGAAGTGTGAGAAGGTAGTCAGCCAGCATTTATCATTTATTTATTTTTCAACGATGTTTCGTGAAGAATTCGCTCCCGTTTTTACGACAAAAAATTGTCAAAGTATAACAGCGATTCATAAAAAATATTGACACTTTTCGTCCTAAAAATGAGAGCGAATTGTTACCAAAACATCGGTCAAAATATTAAATGCTGGCTGCCTACCTTCTCTCTCTCACTTTAGGAGTAGTAATTTATTCTTATCATACAACCAGTTAAAATCTTTTGACACTAATTTTGAATACCACTATAAAAAATATTTCCTCAGAATTATGATGATAAAAAAATTGGAATTTAATGATAAAAGAAAGTGAAATAAGATCGAAAATTGGGCCAGTGCTGTTTACAAATGACATTATTCATTATTTATAAATATAGTTCAATATTGTAAAGGAAAACATTTCCATGTTGTTTCTTTTCTCTTTCTAGTGTGTGTTTAATGTCTTAAGCCGTCTGCTAAGTGGCTGCGTGTGCGGCACATCGATCACCGACAAAAAAAAATTGTACACACACAGCGAGACATAAAATGCACACACATATACATACAATACATAAACATAATACAAATACTATTCATTCAGACACACACGGTATTCGCGGAACTTTTTTTTTTTTTTTGAAATTGAATTGATTTAGATTAAATTGGGTTTACTTATTCCAATTGCTTTCAATCTGTCAATTTGTTTGCATTTCAAATATTTTTTTTTATAAGTCCTCGAGTTTGAATAAGTATTATAACAGACAGCCGTTTTTTTATTCATCAGATATAACTTAAATTGAATTATGAATTCACGCGATATAAATCTGAGATTTTATTATCATTTATTATGAATTAATAACAATTATAATACTATAAAATATTAAATTGATAAATTTATCCATTTTTAGCTTTTAAAAAATCTGGTGTGACTGGCGCACAGCACACAACTTTCTCTTACCTTCGGTAATCGAAAGTTGTGTACTGTGCTTGTCACACCAGATTTTTTGTGTCGACATGTATTTAGTTTCCGACAGTACGGTTCATTCGATTTTCAAGATGTAAAATTTATAAGTATGGGAAAATATTTATTTTGTTACCATGGCAACCATTTCTCCTATCTTTTCTATGGAGAACAAGAGTAAAGTGGTCTTCAGAAAATTTCAATCACAAAATGAGAATATACATTTTAAAGAGAATCTAAAAAATAATTGATTTTTGAATTTTAAAAAAAATCGTTGGAGCAAATTTTGAGAAAATCGAAAAAAACTGAAAAATTGCATCAGTAAAGTACTAATACTCTTTGGCCGATTTTGTTCAAAAGCTTCGTGTCACGTCCCATGGGGGTGCCTAACTTAAATATACAATTTCAACCTCCTAGCTCTTTTCGTTCTTGAGATATTTTGTTCACAGACACACACACACACAGACAGACCATGTCGCGAAAACCACTTTTTGGATTCAGGGGACCCCAAAACGTGAAGATCCATCAAAATCTCGACATCGAATTTTTGATATGAATCCAATACTTTCTCTCTCTATATATTAACATATATATAGAGGTAAGAGAAAGTAAAAATCATGAGTTTGGTTTTCGCAGATAATAAATATCAGTCATAGCTCTGAATATGACGTATTAACGTCGCAATGCGCAGAAATTAAAATAAAATTCTTTTGAAACTTAACCTTGTGCTATTTATTTCGGTTATCGTGAAGGAAAGAACGCTACCAGGATCGCTGGTGAGTCTATTGTAATATACTTAGTAATAGGAAATAAATGTTACTATATGTATAAACCATCTCGGGCAGGATCGCGATCCTTTTGAGAATCCGATCCGATCCAGGATTTTCGGATCTGAAATCCTTTTTTTGGGGAAGAACTTGGAACTGGATCGAAATCATTTTCGCTCTCTGGACCTAGGATAGGATCGCTAATCCTTCCTTGCCATCCTTTTCAAAAAATTTCCAATCCTTTAAAATTTTTTACTTTTTAATAAATACGTACTGTATATCCTTTTACGACCTTAATTCATCCAAACTTAAAAATTAAGTCCAGATCGGATTTTCGGATCGCGGATCTGGATTTGCGGTTGAAAACATCGATCCTTTTTACTTTCTCTTACCTTATATATGAAATATATAGAGAGAGAAAGTATTGGTTTTTTAAATCGGATCGGATCTGCTGATTTGATTGCTAATCCTTTTTAAAGGATTTTGCCCAACCCTGTGTATCAAATAATAGGCTATAATAAAAAGAATTTTAAAATTTCCATGTGGATTTTTTTTGTTAATTTCTCGGCTTATAGCCAAAGATTATTCCTAGATAATTATTAATTCAATTAAAAAAAGTATTTCAAAATAATTTCCGTAAAAAGGAAATCTTGGTAATTAATTATCTATTTATGATATTTGGTGATAATATATCAA
Organism: Euborellia annulipes; assembly: GCA_023213315.1. Lineage (NCBI taxonomy): Eukaryota > Metazoa > Arthropoda > Insecta > Dermaptera > Anisolabididae > Euborellia > Euborellia annulipes. Next base: position 12,354 of record JAKCPI010020421.1, on the reverse strand, counting down.
ATGATCAAGGTTATTTTTATCTAATTAATGTAATAAGTCAAGGTCAACAAAAATATTGAAATGATAATAAACATCATCAGCTGAGAATTCGATGATATCAATCGAACATTTGTTTCAGGTTATCATAACGAGGCTGAGGAAACCTTCGAGATAAGTGAGTGACGTGAAGTGTTCCTATAATTGATTAGAGGTCCATTTGGCCATATGGGCCCCCCCTCCAGACACACTCCTCACTACAGTTCACGGTTAGTAAAGCTCCCAGTTAATTACACAATTAATCTCTGCCTTGCAGGTCAATTAATAACTTTTGAAACGTCAACTTGTTTTTTTTTTTTTTTTTTTGAAGGGGGAAGGACCCGCCCTAAGTCTCACTCCAGGTCAGAGTCTAAATTCATAAAAAAGACCTTGAAAGAGAAACAGATAATATAAGTATAAATAAATGTTTTAAGGTTGAATTTTCTAACTATTTAATAACAGCCAATGTAATTAAAATAATTTTTTTCTTTTCAGTATCAATCAATTGTTCATGAAGCGATAATTTTACCTCTGCTCAAGTATTCAAGCAGTCTAGTGTGGATGGTATCATATTTGGTTAAGAGGGAGAGGGGGTTTAATTGATTACTTAAGTAAATATTTTTAAAATAACAAAGATCGTCCCCACCCTCTTAAAAAATATCGAACCAAAAAAATATTAACTGTTTACAAGTTCAAGGGGGAGAGGGTTAACGATTTGGTTATTATTATTGACAAGGGAGAAAATGCCAAAAATGTGCTTACGTAATATTTGAATTGCGCCTCACAACTCACTAATAATATTAATTAATGTGCAATACATTCGCCAAGTGAAAGACAATGTATAGTAAGTTATTTAATGGTGAAATAAAAATGATTAATTTGATTTTTTTTTATAATAATTTCTTAGGGCTTTTCGCCTGCCTTGAATTGTACAAATGCAGATAGTTTGAGGCAGTTAAAAATTTTTTAAACTATTTTGCCGAACTTTTGTGTTTTATCTCTTTCACTTTTTATTTAGAATTTTTTTTTTTTAAACAAGATGATATATAAATTTTTAAAGAAGGTGATAAGTGAATTATAAATGCAAATTTACATTAAGATTTACAAATATTAATAGGATAATATTTTTATGATCCTTTTAATACTCCAAAGTAAATGTTTGCTTGTTTAAATCATAAATTTTTCACACCAGCTGAGAGACTATATTAATATTATACGAGTAGGTATATTGAGTTGAACTTTTAAACCGATTTTTTAATATAAATATACCTTTGATCTTAATTAGTTTTTTGTTTATATTTATTTAATATACTATTTTGATACATAGCACAAAGAGTGCTATATGAGAAACTAGATATCTCTCTAGAACAAGGGCGGATCCAGAGGTGTTTTTCGGGGGGGGGTAATCTGGTGTGACTCATCGCACAGCACACAATTTTTTCTTAATTTCGGTAATTTAAAGGCGCAAAATAAATTTTTTTTTTTCGAAAAAAAGTATTTTTTTCAAATCTCGGGGGGGGTAATACCCTTTACCCCCCTTGTATCCGCCCTTGCTCTAGATTTATACAATACCTTAACTTTAAGAAATAAATTCTTGTTTATTTAAATTGATACTGGTGACCGTAGGCATTAGTCAAAACATGATAATATAGGGAATTTAAATTATACACTAGGTTATGTGTTTCAAAATTGTTTTATTAACTTACGTAAGGTTATAGACGTTTTCAAAATTGTTTTATTAACTTAAGTAATTTAATAAAACAATTTTGAAACACATAACCCAGTGTATAATTTAAAAACCCCTATCTTGTTTATTTCCGTTTATTTTATTTGCTCTCCCATGTATTTTCGCACTATATACAAATTATTGTATCGTTTTATACTCATGGATAACAGAAGGCCAAGAGATAACTTAAATGAAAAAAAAAAAAACTTCCACCAAAGGGCACGGGTTTGAATCCCAGGCAGCTTATTTTAAATCATTTAGATACCAAATGGTATAAATAAATATACCTTGACCTCCAGAGATATTGTATGTAAATAATTTTAGTTAAGGTCTATAAGGCCTAAGATGCCGAAAAGACCTACAAAAACTACAAAAAACTTAACAATGACATGCCAATAAGTAAATAAAATGATTATCACTTCTAAATCATTCACGAGCCAGCAAAATCTTAGTTCAACACCCGTTTCTTATGATCACCACCACCGATGAGATGATTGACTGTGACTGCTCACTGTAAGCATCAAAATCCCTTAGAGGTAGTGGGGAAAATTGATAAAATTGTTTCGATCCATTCTTTGAATTAACTATTATTATTATCACATATCTGTTAGTCATAGACACAGGATTTATTCCTTAGTACTTTGCTGGTAGCTGAATATATGGCCCTTCGACAATTCAGCCTTTGTGCAGAACAACCCACTAGCACAAATTTACTCTTTACGCCTTAACATTCTTCTAAGCTACGGTATCTAGAGATAGTTATAGTAGGGGCCTATATCTAGCTATTGACCCTTGAAATCTATAGTTGTTCACAGAGTGGCCCGACAATCTTCCTGCTCCTAGATACCTAGTAGTCAAACAGAGGCGTACCGAGGCAGTTGGGGGCCTGGGGCGGCACTAGAAGCGGGGGCCTTATATTAAATTTTTTTTTTTGGGGGGCTGCTCATCTTTAAATATCCTTCTCCTCCATACACAAAAATATTTTAAAATACCGTATATCCCTGAATCCCAAGGGCCCCGGGGCCTCTCAAAGGGAAATTTTGATTAAATTTTGTTTTTACTTGAGCCCTGAGGGCCCCGGGGCCTCTCAAAGAGAAATTTTCATTAAATTTTGTTTTTACTTGAGCCTTGAGGGCCCCGGGGCCTCTCAAAGGGAAATTTTCATTAAATTTTCTTTTTTTATCTAAATTTTTCCATTTTTACTTGAGCCCTGAGGGCCCCGGGGCCTCTCAAAGGGAAATTTTCATTAAATTTTGTTTTTACTTGAGCCCTAAGGGCCCCGGGGCCTCTCAAAGAGAAATTTTCATTAAATTTTCTTTTTGTCATCTAAATTTTCCCATTTTTACTTGAGCCCTGAGGGCCCCGGGGCCTCTCAAAGGGAAATTTTCATTAAATTTTGTTTTTACTTGAGCCCTGAAGGCCCCGGGGCCTCTCAAAGAAATTTTTATTAAATTTTGTTTTTACTTGAGCCCTAAGGGCCCCGGGGCCTCTCAAAGAGAAATTTTCATTAAATTTTGTTTTTTTATCTAAATTTTTCCATTTTTACTTGAGCCCTAAGGGCCCCGGGGCCCTCAAAGAGAAATTTTCATTAAATTTTCTTTTTTTCATCTAAATTTTCCCATTTTTACTTGAGCCCTCAGGGCCCCGGGGCCTCTCAAAGGGAAATTTTCATTAAATTTTTTTTATAAATATATGGGGGCCTATGCCGGCTCGGGGCCTGGGGCGGACCGCCCCCTCGCCCCCCCTCGGTACGCCACTGTAGTCAAATATTTGATGATTAAATTTCTTCATTTCTCTTAAATTTTAAATAACAAATTTCATGTCATGGCAATTTTCTTCTTATTCGTCATACACATTCTTACCAATATTTATCTTTCTTAGATAATTTTAATTTTTCTTTAAAAGTTAAATAGAACAATTATATAGGTGACCTGATTTTGGAATTGAATTTCGAATACTCTCGAAATATCATATAGTGTCAAAAGCAGCAGCATGTATTTGACAAAGTATCATTAATATAATTCGCTTCTTTTTTTTGCCAGCAGCTGATTTGATGGCCAACATTTTCGCCTTCAGATCTCATCTGCGATCTTTTTCATGATGTCACTTGATAAATGATATTTACTGAATGAATTTTCCAATCTCATTAGCCCCAACTTTCGGGTGGGTGACTTGGCAACTTAAGAACTTAATCTGGTTCTTCTCCCCCACTCCACTTCTTCACTCTCCTCCCTTATACAACTTGAAAGGCGATCAATTCCGAACAAGTCTCTTAAGGTGGGCTATAATTCCCTCTCTTCCTCCTCCCGAATTGATTTATTCAGTTCTCTAACGATTTTTAACAGAAACTACCTGTATTATAAGAGAATGATTTAATTAACTCCAGCTACTGGTAGTGATTATATATAGAATTTAAATTTTATACATATATATATAAATATAAATAAAAGGAAAAGAAATGATAAAATCAGAAACGTGTTATGTAAAAATAGACTTGGTCTTAAATCAGCCCAAAGCAAGGTATAAAAATAAATTTTCCTACTAAACCAAACACAGATTAAAAGGTGAAATATTTAATAAATATAATAAAAACAATTGAGATGAATCATATAATATTTTTTAGATTAATTAGACTTATCTTAAATAAAATATAATCAATGGTGTGACATGAATAAAGTATTTGGAATTCCCTCGCATTTTTTGCATCTTATAAGAAGCGCGAATTTTGATCGGAGATATACGCCTATCTACTTTGCTTCTGATTAACTTATAAAAGTCAGCTATAACTTTTTTAGATTTTTGGTTGTTAATGATTAATATACCCAGTATAGAGAGGTAGTAGAATGAAGTGATTGATAGTGGTGAAAAAATAAAAATCATATTTTGTCGATGTTTCGAGCGCCGGTTGCTCTCATGTCCATTTTAAGTATTAATTGATGCCAGGTTGTTTAATATATATTCTTCTTTATTCTGGGATGTTTTTAATCATTTCAATTTGTCAGTGAGAATCTCTTCTTCTTTTAGTGGTCGAAAAATCCTTTTTTTCATTTCATCTGGATGTGTGTTTAAAAAATTCTAAATTTTTATTATATTTTTAATATCATACAATCCACTTCTATTGAAATCCATATGTAAATTCTCATAAAAAATTTCAAAATCGATTTTTTTTTTTAATCTCTATTATTAAAATCATTTCTCCAACAAATAATTACTCAAATACGAATCAATTCTCCGTAATTCCTTTTTAAAAAAAGGAAGGTCTTTATGATTCATGTTTTTCACACTGTGATGTGTTTGTATCTCATAGGAAGTCTGGAAATCAAGCTCTGAATGCAAATAAGCCTTTGATGATGGGGACCTGGCAACAGGTGATTAACAATCGACCGTTTCAATTCAGGCTAAATTTGGGATTAATGATTTTCTCGAAAGGCTTAAAGAGTAGAGAGATAATTTTTTTCGATGATGGGAATTGCATTGAAGAAGAAATATTTCTTTAAAAACAGTTTTTTAGTACATTTATTGCTTTTCAGATTTTGGGGAATTAATTTGAAACATTTAATAAAAGAATCAATTCAAATTATAAATTCAAGCTCTTTTTTATCTGAAAGACCAGCGGTTCTGAAACTTTCGTACTTTTTGATCCCCTTTTCTAATTCTGTGCCCCCCCCCCCCTCCTATAAATAGAAAAAGATAGATAGATTTTTTTTTTTTTTTTTGGGTGTGGGACCTCCGGGGGGCGGAAAAATATAAAAAAATTTTGAATCAGAGATAGAGAGAGAAAATTTAAACATTGTTAGAATAATATTGTATGTTATTTAAAATATATTCTTTGGTGATGAAGGAAGCCCCTTCAATCGCCTGGATTGTCTCAACTTCTTTCCCATCACCCCCCCCCCCCCCCTGAAACAAAAACATGCCAAATTGATTTTTTTTTTTTGGAACGAAGTTCTTTTATGGGGCTTGCGGTAGGGTGAATTGGCAAAAAACGTCACGTAACAAAAAAGCATTACAGCGCCCGAATGCCGGCGTAGGCTAGCCGAAGCTTTGGCGAGGCCACGCCACCCTACCCCCACCAGATCTAGAGAATTCTCTTTCTCTTTATCTATTTCTAATTTTTTGAGGATGAAATGTTTTATTTTTTAATTTTATTAAAAATTTTTATTTTATAATACATTCGTTGTGATATAATACAAATGGAAATAAAAATTATTTCTTGTTCATTTAATTAATATAAACAGCTTCCGTGTTCATCTTCCCCACCCAAGGAGGCGTAAAAAATATCTAAAAAACCGATAATTTAACAAATTAATTTTTCATGAAACCTTACGTTTTTAAGATAAAACAATATAGATGTAAAAAAAAAAAAACGTGTTTGAATTATCCTGAAGGGTTTATTTTTCATGGTAGACCAATCTTGTTAGTAAAAAGTTTCCGTTAATTAATTTAATCCCCTAGAAGTTTGGAATTTAATTACATTAGTTGTATATTTGATTGACTCAACTAAGGATTGTTTTTTTGCATTCGCATTATTCAGGTTTCAAGTGAAATACACAAATTATACACAATTGACTTCCACCGCTTTCTTTATTGTAAAAAAAAGTCTTGATTTAATTCGATTCCTGGCTTTTAATAAAAGAACATTTTTTTTAAATACTTTTTTATTAGTTAATAATCTTAAAAACGATGTTACACCTGTATGTAATTTTGTATATATTTTTAAAATTTCTATGTTGTGTATATTTTTTATATATACATTTTTGTTAGGTAAATTTTCATTACAAATAATTTTGTTATCCTCTTGGCCTATGGCTCAGAGGTAAAGCATTTACTTCTGGTGGCAAAGATCAAGGGTTCGCATCCCGTCCCAGGCAGAAAATTGATTTGTATCAAATTCAATTGAAATAATTAGGGTCTAAATGCCCAAAAAAACTTAAACAAATTGAAAAAAAAATTTTGTTATACATTTTTTTGAAGTGAGTGTACCAAAATCTCGTATATGGTAGGTACACCAAATAAGATTTGATTCCATTTTTTCAGATTTTCTAAGTTATTCTATTATATTAATTATTGAATTTAGAAAAAAATCATAATTTTTGAGTTCTATCATTTAGAATATTTTAAATTTTTACTTTATTTTTTATTTAAATTTTTTCATTTTTGCTAATTTATTAAACAAACAATTAACAAGTTGTGGCTGTGATGATAACTTTGAGAGAAAGGGCAGATGCAACCAAAAATAAATTATTCTGAATTCTACAACAATTTTCCAGAGACGTTTCGGCGCATTTGGAGCACTAATAAATGCACCGATACGTCTTCGGAAAATTGTTGTAGCATTCAAAATAATTTATTTTTGACTGCATCTGCCCTTCCTCTCATAAGTTATTAAGCAAACCATTGATGAGGAAGTTGATTAGAATAATAAGAAAAATCTTACTATTAATATCGCGGTTCAAATTTTACAAATCTATTAATATGAGCTTGAGGTTTATTGATTATGTGCTGGTTTATTATTTATTTTATAATTGCTTCAAATATTTACTTTAATAATTAAAACAAATTTCAATTGATTACTTTTTTAATAAAATAAAAAAAATACAAGCTAATATTATATATTTTCATTTTGAAATATGAAATTAAAATCTTAATGAAATTCGCTTGGTTTTTCCACGAAGAGGAGGTTCGTCTCTTCCCCGGTAGCAGCAACATTGTAGATCGTACATGGCATTTGTTTGAATTTACAAATTACTCCTAATAAGGTTTCCCATCAAGGATTCAATCTCGGTTGATTGAAGTTAATTCCGGAGCATGTTCCACCTTTTAATTAACTTTTAAAAATTGATTAAAAAAAATTATATATATATATATATCTACCGTTATAATTTATGATTTATTAATCAAACCAATTTGTCTAAATATTATAAAAATATTTGGCATAAATGGCATCATTTATAAGGATTTAATTATAAAATACATACATATCGGGCGATTAGTTGTTTGCGTGTGTCATTTGTCACAATTATTTGTGAGATTATGTGATAATAAATCTGTTATTGGCTCATTTGCTTGTCAGCCGATAAAGCAGCCAGTGTGCTTATTAATCAAGGGTTTAGTTCAATTAATGAGTGGCCCAGGTTGGATAAGTGTGTGTGTGTGTGTAATGACAGGTTTCGGTAACTGGCTTGGTGTCAGTATGTATATGTATGTATCAGTGTGTGTGTTGTATATCGAATCGCAACGGAAGTTGGCCGCGTCGACTTGTTTCGCCTTGTTAATGACCAGTTTACAGACAGGGGCCCACAGGTCACGCATCACGAATTATAGCCAAATCTTATAGCTAAAAATAAACATTTCCAAAATTGGATCTAAGAACTTATTTAAAAATAAAAAAAAAGTTTTAGTGTCAAAACTTAAATCATTAATAAAGTTTCACTATTAAAGTTTAATACTTAAAAAAAAGCGTTAAAAACTTAAGGCACTTCTTAAGAGAAAGAAATAAATTTTTTTTTAGTGAGAGAGAAGTAGTACCATCATTAGATTTATTTAGACGTAGTTCTTTTATTTTCTTTCCAAGCCTTTTTTTCGGTATTCGAATAGGGTAGCCAATATAATTTTCTTCCCTAGGACGGTTCCCATCTTCACCATACAAAAGATTTTTTATTGTGTGGTATGTCTTTGTTGAGACTGCATCGCAGAATAGGCAGCCGAAATGTTGTATTTTTTATTGTAATTAATAACACTTTGTATTTTTTTTTTTTTTTATTTGCTAAAATACCTATTTGTTCCTAGAAATGTTTCATTTCTAATAACAATAATCTTGAAAGTCTAAATCAATGTATTGCAATATTTAATTTGTTCTCGCCCCTTGTTTAGGCCACCCTGAGACTGGCTCTCAGGGGCCGAAACGTCAATCTAACAAAGCTGGGAATGTCCCTTATTGGCGAGGCCAAAAATACAGTATATTATTTGGAGTATTAAGAAATATAAACCCCCACTTATAACAGAGAAATTTAAAAAATTGAACTCCCCTCCCTCTAAAGTTCGTTAAAATTAAATCTAATTTTATTTTTTAATTATTATTTATGCCATTGTGGTGCTATAATTTAAATTTCATTAAAATTGGTTAAGAACCAAAGGAAAAAATCAATCATTTGCACTGTATAGCGCTTTATATTGTATAGAAAAATATTGCAATAAATATCAAAAATATTGATATATAATATTTTTAAAAAACCCTTTCGAAAAAATCTTAAAATTATGAAAAAACTTAATCATAGGCTAGTAGTTCTTGCCAGAGCATGAAAAAATAAATAAATAGTTTATTGAACCATTTGAGATGCTCAAAAGATAATAACAAAATTTTTTATAAATCTTCTTCTGAGCCTTTGCAATCTGACAAGATGAGTAACTAAATTTTCTCCATTGAATTTACTGAACTGAGTAAGTAGTTCTCAATTTTGAGAAAAAATTAAAAAAAACATAGGGAAAATAAAAACCTCAGCATATAAAACAGTATAACTGGGGAAATATATGTATGTCTATTATATAAAACTGCTGTAACTTGGACTCTTACTCAATTTGGACTACTGACAATTTGTGAGTTCAAAAACTTCGTTCACAACTTCTCAAAATTCTTCTCTTAAGACTAAGGATTTTCTGTCCCCCCCCCCGCCTTCCCTTTGGAGGCAAATAACCTATATTTGAAGAGCTTGTCAAATTAGTCATAAATATTTTTTTATTTGAAAGGTCAAAAAAATTTAAAGTATTTATAAAGTTGTATCCTAAACCGGAAAAGATCCCTTTTCATTTCATTCGGTTTTGGGTGACAAGTCATCGTGTCATTATGTCACGCCCGCACGTGCCACAACTCTTCATGAGTCACCTCCGATTATGTTCTTTATAGTAAAGATGACAAATAAATAAACAAAATATGAAGTGCTTACTATCAGCAAAACGGTATAACATTACTCCAAAGTGTTTATTTTTGTTTTTAATTTAAACTTTCTAATTTTGATTGCAAAATTCATTTATGACTAATATTATTTTGATTCGAAGATTTATTTGATATTTATGTTAGAGATGTTTTGGTCACAAAGTCCGTGACTTTTTGAATGAAACACAGGTTTTTGGATAAAAAATTATTTTATTTTTCAATGTAGTCTCCTTTGAGCTCTATACACTTTGTCCAACGTTTCTCCAATTTTTTTTATCTCTTCCAAAAAATAAGATTTGTCTAAAACATCAAAATAGGTATTTGTTTGTAAGATGGTTCCATCGTTGGAGTAAAATCTCTTTCCGCCGAGACATTTTTTCAGGTTTGGAAACAATAAATAGTCACTCGGGGCTAAATCCGGAGAATAGGGCGGATGAGGGAGCAATTCGTATCCCAATCCATGGATTTTTGCCATGGAAACTGCTTATGGGTGCACCCTTGTATTGTTTTGCATTGTCTTCTCAAATCACAAGGTAGTCTGCTATTAATGGATGTCAAACAAAAACTAAAAGACCCAGCTGGTTCAAATTTCGACAGGAGTCAGCTGATAGTTGCCTGCTGACAGGAACAGTGTTGCCATTTCAGTTAAGAGGCGGGAAATTCAAAAAGTCACGGACTTATTGACCTGCCTTCGTAACAAGTGTTTTTCTGATTACCAGGATAATTAATTTTATTTTATTTGAAGGAAGACCTTTAAATAGAAATGCCTGGACCCCCAATAGATATTATAATTAATATAATGGTTATCGTCAAAGTCTTAAATGGTTAAAGTTGCCGAAAAGATAGTGTGAATGTGTGTTGAGTGTGAGTGTGAATGAGAAAAAAGTGTGAGTGTTAAAAAAAAAACAGATGTTTTTATATTTTCTTATACAATGTATAATATCAATATATAGAATGCAAAATAATTACTTTTTTAATTACCTATTATTATTATTATTATTCAAAAAAAACCCGCCCCCCCCCGCGGGGGGCCCCCCCCCACCCCGGGGGCCCCTATTATTATTAATATTATTTTTTTAATAACATATATTCATTCCTTTCAAGCCTTTTTTTTACATTTCTTAAAAAAATTGCATTTTTCTTTAACCAAAACAAATATTTTATTTCTTAACAATCTCATCATCCCTTTATTTTAATAAAAAATATAAAAAAAAATTAGCATAATCTCCCTCGCGAAATACTAATTGCGTTGATGGACGGAAGATTTAGAGACCTACATGTTGATTCCCTTGAATCAATTAGTTTTTTTTTTTTTAGTAAATTGCTTTGCTAATTTCACTTACCCTCCACCAGTTATTAGGAAGATTAATTGAGGGTTGAAAGGGAGAGGGAGAATCTTCACTTGATCAAGACTCAATTAATTCTAATAATAAATAAACAATAAATTTCTTATTTAAAATTAAAATAATTCGAGCTTAAAGATTTTTTTTTTCGGCAAATTATGAATTAGGGGAAAAGCTCGGGATTGGTGACCCCGAGCAATCAGCGTGTGAAACGTTCCCCAACAATATTATTTGCTATTTACTAAATAAACACTCCTAAATGGCTTCTGTAGCCGAAAAGAGTTTAAAAAAAATGTATTTTAATATATTTTGTGGGGGAGGGAGGGTTAGCCCTTTTTTCTAGCTAAGGCCCTGATTTTTATTACAATACGAACGGCTAGACATTTCCTGTTCTACTGTATACCTGGTATAGTGCTATTAATAAAAACTTCATTAGTGAATTTGCCATTTTGGTTGCATACCTTCCAGGAAGCAAAAGTGAACAAATTTATTCAGTGATGTAGAACAAAAAATTTATAAATTAAATTTTAAATTCCCTTTTGAAACCCTTGTTTTATTACACCCTTGTCTAAAAAAAAAAAAATTATATTTCATTGCCACTAATCATTTCTCAATAGAATGATGTTGCACTAATTTAATTACAATGCATATCCGTTGACTTGCATCCACTTGCTAATCCTAACGAATACGGAAATTACATCCAAAAAAATCACCCCAGACCCGTAATTAGCCGGTGGCATGACGGGGTCAATAGAATAAAAAAAGCTAAGTTGAAATATGATCAGGACAATGAAAACAATGCTCAGCACCCTTGATTGATACCGTTCAGGTGGGTTTCGGGTCTGACCCTTTTGTCTCTTGCAATGAGTCGCCACTTTGGAGCCCTTATGCCGTTTGAGGTGGAGGTTACACTTTATTATTTAGATCTATGCTCACCCAAGTAATTAATTATTCTCTATTCAAGTCTATGAGGGAAAAATCATTTAGTCTTTAGGATGATGAAGTAACAGGGGTGACTAATAGCGGTTTTATCTTGATATTTATTAATAATCTTTATATGAAAGCGGTTTTCTTTTATATTATATTCATTAATAAAGCCCGGATTTTAAGCAAAATGCTTATTGTTGAATTTTATAAGCAATCATTAGATATTAATTTTCTACACGGAATTACGCAAAACTAAGTGATTACTTTTTTAATGCTTTTTATGATTTTTTCCCCTTCGTGCTTATTTGAACTTATTTTACGAATATTTATATAATTTTTAAAAATAATTCAAAACATTATTTAGCAAAAATGTTCATGTACAGCAAATCCTTCGGTAACTGCTTAAATCC
>JAKCPI010020420.1:0-26926 GCA_023213315.1 Euborellia annulipes | reverse complement strand
CTGGTGTGACTGGAGCACAGCACACAACTTTCTCTTACCTTCGGTAATCGAAAGTTGTGTTCTGTGCTTGTCACACCAGATTTTTTGTGTCGACATATATTTAGTTCCCGACAGTACGGAACATTTGAATTCAGATGTAAAATTTATAAGTATGGGAAAATATTTATATTTTGTTACCATGGCAACCATTTCTCCTATCTTCCCTATGAAATACAAGAGTAAAGTGGTCTTCAGAAGATTTCAATCGCAAAATGAGAATATACATTTTAAAGAGCATCTAAAAAATAATTGATTTTTGAATTTTAAAAAAAATCGTTGGAGCAAATTTTGAGAAAATCGAAAAAAACTGAAAAAGTACATCAGTAAAGTACTAGTACTCTTTGGCCGATTTTGATTAAAAGCTTATTTTTCCGGTCCCGGGAGATGTTTAACTTAAATATAAAATTTCAACCTCGTAGCTCAATTCCTTCATGCTTAAAATTGAACACACACCCACACACACACACACACACACACACACACCCCACACACACACACAGACAGACCATGTCGCGAAAACCACTTTTTTGGATTCAGGGGACCTCAAAACGTGAAGATCCATCAAAATCTCGACATCGAATTTTTGACATGAATCCAATACTTTCTCTCTATATACAGTATATATTACATATATACATAGGTAAGAGAAAGTAAAAATTTATTACATTTGAATTGGCTATCAATCATTTGAAATAAATAAGGATGGGGTCCTAATGCCGAAAAAGACCTTAAACAAATTTAAAAAAAAAAATTAATATATTAAATTATATTTTATAAAACCTTTTGGAATCAGCGTGTGGAACATCCCCTGTATAAAATTTTTCATAAACCCTTTTATGAAACTTTTAATAAATTGTTTTATGAAAGTTCATTTTTTAGTATGAATGTAAAATTCAAAAATAGCTTGTGTAACAGACTTCATATGCAAGTCCCTTGAAAATTTTTAACGGTGTAGTCAAGAGGGCAAATTAAAAAAAAAAAAGCGAAAATTGTGGCTCTTTAAAATATATATAATTGTTATGAAAATATTATGTTAATAACTTGTACTGACGATATTGATGAATTCTGATAGTTAGGTTTTTATAATGACTTGAATTTTTTAGGATTGATGATGGTTCATTAGGCAACCAAAACTGTTAAAAAATTGCATTACCTCATTAAATTTCCGATATTTTATATTGTCTAATATTTATTTAATATTTCCTAATACCTAAAAAATTAACAAAAGTAAGAAATAAAGGAGTTTATCAACTTTTGGCTATTTCTATTATATAGGCTTATAATTAAAAATTCTTTTAAATATCGAAACCTCCTTTCTTCAGAATAATTTTTTATTTTATCTTTTTTTAGCCAAAGCCGCAGGCAGTATTTTAGATAGTTCTTTAATAGTCGGCGGATTAAATTAAAATTTTATCCAAGTGTTTTTAAACACATAAACTTAGATCTTAAAAAAATTTTTATTACACTAAAATTTTATTTATTCTAATCATGAACCTCTTTCTTTTTTTTTCTTATTTCATAACTCATATGAAATTTTTATTTTTTCATTTCATCTCAAAAATAACGATAAATAAAGGAAATAAATGAACTTTCAAAAAATATTACTGTGCATTCTTATAAAAAATTTTCTTAATCATAGTCTCTACTTTATTTTTTCCTTTTGATTGAAAGTCATTAAAGAACTTTGATCATAATCTTAAATCATTTTGAGAAAAAAAAATAAGATAAAAAAAAAGTTGTAAAGATCGTTAAGAAATGCGGGTTAAAATACCAAAAAATTATTTTTTTATTTTTATAGATTATAGATATTAAACAGAATTCATCTTACTGGCGAGTAAGTACCAAAAGACATTAAAATAGATAAATTTAAAAACTTATCGTTAAATGGACTAGAGCAGTGGTTTCCAAACTTTATGTTACTACGCCTCCCTTAAAAATAATTAATCTTAATCCCCCACCCCCATTTTATAAAATAGTACAAAAACAAAAAAAATATAAATATATATTAAAAATAATTTTTTTTTGGAAAAAAAAGTATTTTTTTTTTCAAATCTCGGGGGGGGGGGGGAATTACACTTTTACTCCCCCCCCCCCCCCCCCCCTTGTATCCGCCCTTGCTAGGGAGGCGCGCCTCACAGTTTGGAAAACGCTGTTAAAAGGGTATTTTATGGCTGGTAGAATTTGTATCAGGAATGAAAATTAGAAAAAACGAAGCTAGAATTTTTCTTTAAAAATATATTTTAACAGCTTACGTTTCGGCCTTGGTCAAAGCCATCTTCGGATGACCACTAACAGCTCCGAGGATGGCTTTGACCAAAGCCGAAACGTCAGCTGTTAAAATATATTTTTAAAGAAAAATTCTGGCTTCGTTTTTTCTAACTTTCATTCCTGAAGAAAAATATTTTTCTCAAATCTTATTTTCACGCCCTAGGGGGGTGCCTAACTTAAATATAAAATTTCAACCTCCTAGCTCAATTCCTTCATGCTTTAAATTGAACCCAAACAGACATCCAGACAGAACATTTCGCGAAAACCACTTTTTTGGAATCAGGGGACCTCAAAACGATAAGATCCATCAAAATCTCGAATTTTTGACATGAATCCAATACTTTCTCTCTCTCTCTCTCTCTATCTATATATATATATATATATATATATATATATATATATTGTATATTAACTTCTACATATAGGCAAGAGAAAGTAAAAATTCAAATCCGAATTGAGATTAGTTCTATATATAAAAAGATGCGGTAACTCACCCCAGTAAAATTCTAAGTGGACTAATCCATATCTTACTTTTCTACCTAATGAAAAAATTTGATCTAGATTCAATGGATTCCCGATTCGAAGTTACCCAGTGCTATTATTATCTGTTTATAAGAATTTCGAAATCTTCAAAAATTAATTCCGCCCCAGTAATAGGAAATTTTAAAATGTTTCTAACCTACTATACTCTTTGCTAAATATTGAATATAAATTTTAACTCAAACGGAATGCACTTATTTTTTAGTAAAAGTATTAAAAAACATTAATATCTTTATGCATTATAGGGGATGGGGCATTAACCCCCCTTGTTAATACCTCCCCCCCCCCTTTAAGGAAATGCGAGCCTTCACCGCGAAATTACTCGCAAAATAATTTGAATACATTTATAAATAATTATTTTAATTTTTATTTTACTTTAATTTTCAAACCTTAATTCACCCCTGTGTAAAAGTATATTAAGGAAATTTGATTAACAAAAATATAGTCTATACCAGGGGTGGGCAAATACTTTTAAGCGCGGGCCAAAATGAAATTTTCAAAATGTCTCCCGGGCCGGAGGTCTATACCGCGTACGCTTTCCACACCCGAATGTTTTGGGTGGAGTTTTTCCCTGCCCAAGAAATTTTTTTGGCAAAAACACTGTACGTATCATTTTAAAGCATTTGGACAAAGAAATTTGACAGTTAATACCCTGGTAGGAATTTCCAATGCTGACAATTGGCCGAACCATGGGCCAGTTGTCATCAGTTGTCATTTGCCAAGCCTTGAGTAGTGGCCATTGGGCCAAGCCTGGTCTGAGGCTTGGCCCAATGGTATTATATTATTAAACCGATCCTTGGGAAGACGAATAGACCAAGCCTGGTCCGAAGCTTGGCCCAATGGTACTATATAATTAAATCGAGCCTTGGAAAGTCACCAATGGACCAAGCCTGGTCTATTATAATAGATAATAGTAATAATAAATTGTCTTACTTGGGTGTACATGCGAACAATTTGTGCCCACTAAAATACGAGTATGTCCCGTAATTTTTAAAGAAAAATGAAAGATTATAATCGAACAGACCTAGTATGCTTGCATACATAAAAGTAGGGATATGGTTACGGCTGTTCGAAATTATAATACTCTCTATTATTTATATACTGTATTTCATTATTTATATGCACTCTACGCACACTAATACTGTTGATTTCAACAAAATCGCATAAAAGGGATTTTTCAACGGGCCGGATAAAGTAAGCAAAAGGGCCGGATCCGGCCCGCGGGCCGGCTTTTGCCCATCCCTGGTCTATACCGAACGTCGCGGGTCCGATTTGGGTACCAAATGGCTTAAATAAGAATGCCTGGACCCCCAATATGAATATTATTAATTAATAACGGTTATCGTATAAAGTCTTATATGGCCTGAGTTGCCGAAAACACTGTGTGAATGTGTGTGTGAGTGTGAATGAGAAAGTGTTTTAAAATGAATCCAATACTTTCTCTCTCTATATATTAACATATATAGAGGTAAGAGAAAGTAAAAAATAAATAAATAAAAAACTAATTTTTTTTTTCAATGACACCTACACTCCCCCTCCCCCTTTCAACAGCTTATATTCACCCTCTACCCTTAGTGAAATACAAAATATTTAATTTCATATTCAAAAGAATCGTTTTTCGCAATCAAATTATTTGTTTCTATCATTTTTTTTTTCAACAATAAAATGCATAATAATTACCTTTAATAAGACTATCAAGAGGGTGTGCTGGCTGACGGGGTGGTCAGGGTGGGTTACACTATATTAATTATTCACTTTGAATCACTTTAAAAACAACTTTATAGAGAGAGCCTGCCTGCCGGCAACGCGCTCGGCTCGACGGAACGAGAGATTCGTCTCTCTCTTTGTATAGGAATAAAACAGATGAAAATAACAATTCCCTTTTTATTAAAAGTAAAAAAAAATACCGTTTGCTCTAATCTAACTATTTTTAGAGCTGGAAAAAAATGTCAACAAGTGATTTGGAATATTTCAAGGCCTTTCTTAAATAATCAACCCTTCATCCCCCCTAATCAAAATAATAATCAACGCTATTTTTTGAATGTTTTCTATTTAGTGGCTTCGATTTAGCTAAAATAAATTAAAAAAACATTTTTTTTCAATTTTTCAACCCCTAATCCAATCTTTTTTTTTTAACACTTACACTTTTTTCTCATTTAAAATTAGGCCATTTAAGACTTAAACGATACTCGAATATATCTATTTGGGTCTAGGCATTTTTATTTAAGCCATTTGGTATCCAAATGGCCCAGAATCTTCTAAATATTATTATTTGATTTATATAACTAGCAATCATTTAGAAAATTGATCTTGGTGGCCAATATTCGCGCCTCCCCTTAGACTAGTCCGCGCCTCCCTAGGGAGGCGCGGCTCACAGGTTGGAAAACGCTGGACTAGAGAAAAAAAAGAGCACAGGACATGATAAAATCAATTTAATGAGTATTTAAAAAGTTAAAAAGAAAATGTTTATGATAGTTTTCATACGCGTAGGACAGAAGATAAGAAGAATTCAAAACATATTATTTATGCAATGGTGTGAATATTAATTGTCATTTAAATAAAAATTATCTCTTCTATGGTGTTTTTTTAAAAGATGGGGGTGCCTAACTTAAATATAAAATTTCAACCTCCTAGATCTTTTGTTCTTGAGATATTTTGTTCACAGACACACACACAGACAGACCATGTCGCAAAAACCACTTTTTTGGATTCAGGGGACCTCAAAACGTGAAGATCCATCAAAATCTCGACATCGAATTTTTGACATGAATCCAATACTTTCTCTCTATATATATATTACATATATACATAGGTAAGAGACAGTAAAAAAATATAGAAAAAATGAAACATTTCATTAAAGAACCAGACATGCCACTTGTTTACAAACAAAAATTTAATTTCGCTAAAAATTTTAAATAAAGATTTGTTTCATAATTGAATGAGCCACCCTTTGGCAAGTTCCCCTTTAATGTAGCTATGATGTAAAGTCTCAATTCCTTTTTTGACAATTTTAATGACTTTTGTTTGTATTTTCATGACAGTGATCTAGAGTCCCTTGCAAGTGCGAAAGCCATGTATGTAGCGCATGTATGTATGTATGGGGAAGGGTAGGGGGAAGCTATAAAATGCTACTAGGGGGGTGGTGATGCTGGATGCTAGCTGGTCGTCCCCCTTGGAAACCGTGAAATTGACTGGCGAGGGGTTGGCTGGCGCCAGCCGGCTGAGTCTGACGGGCTTTGGGGTTTAGGTTTAGGTTTGGGGTTTTACAGACGGCGGGAGGGTCCAGCAAGCAAGCAACCAACTCAAGGAGAGATCCCATAAGCGACGACGTTCGATAGCAGCATCTTCGTCCCCTATCTTCTTCCTCTTCCTCTTTTAGTCAAAGCCAATACTCGAATTTTGGTCTTGTCTTATCTGTTTATCGATAAAGGCCAACGAAAAGTTTTCTATTTCGCTTGTAATCGGGAAAACATTTCGATTTATCAAAAAAAAAAAAAAGACCAGAAAAAGATGAAGGGGAAAAACAAAGATCAAATATATTATTTATAGCAAAATAATTGCAAAAGAAATTTTTTAGATGTCAAAATAAATAGAATAAAATAAATTCTCAGAATAATTATTTTGTAGTTTCGATAGTAAATTGATGTTCTAAATTGAATTCTTAAGGTGCGCGTCTCGGGGTGCTAATTTTGGGAGATTCCAGCGGCCACAATTTTGAAGATATCGACCTCAAATTTTTTTTAATTAAAGCTATTTAAAATATCTACAACTTATAGAAGCCCTTTTTTTTATTTTCGAAAAAATAATTATTTTTTTTTAGATTAATCGCATTAAATAAAAGATATTTTTTTTTTAAATTCTCTCTTTATCTTATAGATAATTAATAGATAATTAAATTGTGTTAAAAAATAATTAATTTTCTACCCTTAATTAATTAGCTGGAAACTTTAAAATGAAATGGAATAAATCCCTTGTATTCCTATGGGAAAAACTAACCATCTCTTGCCGCCCAGAGTAACTCGGTAGTCAATCGTGTTCTAACGGCTTTTCGAGACGCGCACCTTAAAAAATGTGCCTCTTTGTTTGCGGGAGACGAAATGTTTAACGAATTAAAACAAAATTTTACAGGGGCCGAATGACCAGGGTCAAAGGTCGAAAAATAAAGAGAAAAAAAAATTTACTAATAAACAACAATCAATTACAGAGGGAAATGAACGATTAATCGATCGATGTTGATCAGTTGGGTTGTCTATCTTCCAGCAAACAAAAGATGAAGTAAATATATATTTCACTTAGAAAATATAAACAGGAAATCACTGGCTGGATTTAATTTGAATTGAAGGGTGTGCAAAATGAGTAGAGGCATTCAATTTCACGCTGGTGAATTTTGAAGAATTCCTGAAGGGAGAGTGAAAGAGAGAGAGAGATAGAGAGAGAAAATCTAAACTTTGACAGCCTTCTAAAGGGTATTTATATTTAAAAAAATTTCAATCACCTAAATGCTTTCATTTCCATTTATAAATAAAAAAAAGTCATGGATTTATTTATACGTACTCTATATTAATTGATAGTTTCTAGTTGAATTTGAATTTTTCTTTGCCGTTTTATTATTAGAGATTGAAAATTATAATATTATACAATAAAATAATTTCATACAATAACAAGTAAGAAGTCGAAAGATAATTTTTGATAGTTGTTTTTACTTTCTCTTACCTCTATATATATGTTAATATATAGAGAGAGAAAGTATTGGATTCATGTCAAAAATTTGATGTCGAGATTTTAATGGAAATATACGTTTTGAGGTCCCCAAAAATGTCGTTTTCGCGACATGGTTTTTCTGTGAACAAAATATCTCAAGAACGGAAAGAGCTAGGAGGTTGAAATTTTATATTTAAGTAAGGCACCCCGCTGGGACGTGACACGAAGCTTTTGAACAAAATCGGCTAAAAAGTACTAGTACTTTACTGATGTGATTTTTCAGTTTTTTCAATTGTCTCAAAATTCGCTTCAACGATTTTGATTAAAATTCAAAAATCAATTATTTTATAGATGCTCTTTAAAATGCATATTCTCATTTTGCCATTGAAATCTTCTGAATACCACTTTACTCTTGTAGAAAAGATAGGAGAAATGGATGCCATGGTAACAAAATATAAATATTTTCCCATGTTTATAAATTTGATATCTTGAATTCTAATATATCGGTGGAAAACTAAATATGTGCCGACACAAAAAATCTGGTGTGACAAGCACAAAACACAACTTTTGATTGTTGAAGGTAAGAGAAAGTTGTGTGCTGTGCGACCGATCACACCAGATTTTTATTATTAAATAAGCAATTATTTCTTGTACGTATATACTGGTATGTAGTAAGGTGTTCCAGGTTCCTCCCTTGGCTACGCATCTGGTCATGGGTAAAAAATCTGGCCTCTCAGTGAAATCAAAATAAAAAATTCTTGTTATTTTTACAAATACTCGTATTTCCAATCACATAAAGAATTTTTTTTTTCAAATCCAAATAAAAAATTTGTTCGCTCTAATATTTTTCTTTCGTTATTTAATAAAAAACCGAACAAAAAGAGTTTTGAATGTATGCAGATAGAATTTTTTTTTTTTTAAACAAAAATTGAATTTAATTTACGAGGAAAGGGGCGAGAGAGAACACCTCCAATTTCTTTATGACAACTTATGACGTCATTAATTTATTTTCTGGGTTCCAGCCCTTTGAAACAGGAGCAGAACAACATTCACATATATAATTATAGCAAATTTTAACAAGCTTAATTAATATTGTACGAATTTAAGGTATGCGTAGCTTTCATGTGAGTATTTGTGTATGTGTGCATTTGGCTTTGCTTGTATTAAATTTATTGTCTTGGAGAATGAAATCCAGGGGATGCTGGAATTTAATGTTTGTGATGAAATTAGGGTGAAATTTTAAGAAAAATGAATTAAATATTTAAATATTTTATTAAGACCAGAGAGGATAGGCCTAATTAATTTATTTTATTGTATTTTATCTAATATGAAAATAAATAAATAAAAAAAATAAATAAATAAGCTTAGCAAATATTGTAAACCAAGCCTGTTTTTATTTCAAAAAATATTTTTCTCGATTCTTGTTTAGGTTCCTACATTGGGAATCTTTTTTCAAATATACAATAGGAAAGTTATTGGCATAATTCTGATTCAATTACAAGGATAATAAAAATATAGCATAATATTACTAATTTTATTATATTAAGATGACCAATTTTTTCGAAATGAAAAGGACGGAAGAATTTAAGAAAAATAAACGAAATATTTTATTAATTTAAACAAAAAAATCTGGTGTCTTTACAATTTTGAGGGAAAATTGAGAATATAAAAAAAGGATCGAAAAATAATTGATTTTTTAATTTTAATCAAAATTGTTAGAGCTTGTTTGAGAAAATCGAAAAAACTGAAAAAGTACATCAGTAAAGTACTAGTATTTTTTGGCTGATTTTGTTCAAAAGCTTCGTGGCACGTGCCAGGTGGGGTACCTATCTCAAATATAAAATTTCAACCTCCTTTTTGCTCTTGAGATATTTTGTACACAGACACTCAGACAGACCATTTTGAGGGACCCACTTTTTTGGGCTCAGGGGTCCTCAAAATATGTATATCCATCAAAATCTCTACTTTTTCCTTGGGATAGGATAATTAATTAGGAAATACCCTAAGTCTAAACCTATTTCTATCAATCTCCTTGTATTTCCCTCTAATCAAATCAAAGAAAAGAATGATGCCTTGTGAAGAGGTCCTCTAAAAAGTCAATTTATTTATCTACCTTTGTGGAAGGGAATACTTGATTAATGATTGTCTTTTCCGAAGGACTATTATACTTCCCGAGCCTTTACAAGAGGAATAGCTAGTTAGCAAAATAGGTCTATTTAGGGGAGAATGAAAGAGGCGAAGATCAGTCTATTTTAATTGTTTTTTAATCTTTAATTTTCCCGAGGTCGGAGAATATAGGGCTTGAGGTCCCGAGTCCAAAGTGAGGAAAATGTATTTCAATTGAATTAGCTACAAATAATTGGAAGCAAATAGATCTAAATGGATTTAGATGCTGAAAAAGACCCTTAAACAAAAAAAAATTCTTTAATCCAGCCGGTTCTGATGGCCTAGATAAGTGACCGAAATGTCAGCCCATAATACAATACGAGAGCAGGTCAAGTCCGTGACTTTTTGAATTTCCCGCCTCTTAACTGAAATGGCAACACTGGTCCTGTCAGTAGGCAACTATCAGCTGACTCCTGTCGAAATTTTAGTTTTTAGTCCATTGATAGCAGACTACCTCGTGATTTGAGAAGACAATGCAGGACAATGCAAGGGTGCACATATGTGCAGTTTCCATGGCAAAAATCCATGAATTAGGATACGAATTGCTTCCTCATCCGCCTTATTCTCCGAATTTAGCCCCGAGTGACTATTTCTTGTTTCCAAACCTGAAAAAATGGCTCGGCGAAAAGAGATTTGACTCGAACGATGAAATCATCTCATAAATAAATACCTCGACAAATTTTCGGAAGGGATAAAAAAATTAGAGAAACGTTGGACAAAGTATAGAGCTCGAAGAAGACTACGGTGAAAAATAAAATAATTTTTTATCCAAAAACCTGTGTTTCATTCAAAAAGTCAAGGACTTATTGACCTGCCCTCGTACATCTGGCTGCCAAAAATCTTGAAGTTTTTTGACTCCAGCCACAAAGACATAATTTTTAAGGTAATTTATATAGGCATATCCGTAATCTCGCTTAACTGCTTGCCTGTCCTATACATAGACCTACGCCTTGAATTTAATTCATTAAAACCATCTGGCATAGAGGTAGGGCATGCTGAGTACAAATCGGTAAATCCGTGGTTCAACTTCGGCTATCTACGTTAATTAATAAATTTTTCTTAACTTAAATTTTCAAAAGAAATTTCCCTTTTAAAAGAATTCTCCCCCTCTACTACTACTACCCCCATCTACTTGCTCCCAAATTCTAATTAGACCTATATTTTTGAATTTCGATTTATACATAAAATCGGAACCTAATTATATATATCTTTTATGTTGTTAATTAAGGTAAGATTATCTCTAAATGAAATCAAAGATATCGTCTTCTTATTAAAAATTTTTCATAATGAATCAAAATAAAGTCTTGAGGGTTATTTTATATATATTTATTTTTTTTTTTATTTTTAATGAGCGATGTTTTCATTAATAAGGTTACAAACACAACCCCCTTAGAAAGCGAATATATATTTTGTCCTATTCACTGAGTGGTTTTATAAAAAGAAGGGGAGAAAGAAAAAAAAATTCCACATTTAATGAGAATTTATAAATCTAAAATCCTTTAAAGAGATTAAATTGGATTCTGTGACGTAGATAATAAGCCCGCAAAACCCGCATTGGTATGGTTTAAAGAGAGAAAGAGAGAGATGCCTTGTTTCTTGAAAATAATCGTTATGAAATTAAAATAAATGAGACTAATTTAATTATCTAGAATTTTTAGTTCTAAAAAAAAAATAATGAATGTGTATGTAGAGTGGTTATTTGTAAATTGTAATTGAATAGTTAACTTTATACCAAGGGCGGATACAAGGGGAGGACCCCCTCCCTCCCCTTGTATCCTGTAAAGGGGGTAATTACCCCCCCCCCCCCGAGATTAGAAAAAATACCTTTTTTCGCAAAAAAATTCATTTTTAATGTAAAATTTTTAAAATTAATACTTAAAAATTTGATGTGTATTTATATTCTGGCAAACAAGTACAGAATGCGCTTTTAAATTACCGAAATTAAAAAAAAATAGTGTGCTGTGTGTACGAGTCACACCAGATTACCCCCCCCCCCCCCGAGAAACACCTCTGGATCCGCCCTTGCTTTATACTTTCAAGTGTGAAATTTTTACAGTACATTTATGTGAATTTTTATTAAAAATGAAATTTTAATATAAGTGTTTCTAATTTATTAATAAATAGATTTTCATATAACAGTTATGTTATATTTCTAATAAAATTTTCTCTTTTGAACAGGAAAATTCAATTTTGGAAATATTTCTTAAATTTATTGTTGGAAAGGAGCCGATCGATTGAAATATTTTTTATTAATATATATTTAAAAATTAATTAGTGATAGATCAGTGATTCCCAACCTGGGGGCGATCGCCCCCAAGTGGGCGATTTGGGTTTTCAGGGGGGGGGGGGCGATAAATAAGCGGGGGGCGATTGGGAGGCGATGAGTATTCAAAGAGAGAAAAACTATTAGTTTACTAAAATTTAAAAGAAAAATCTCCTATTTACTGGATGGTCAGAATAGAAGAGGACAAAAAATTATCATAAAAATAAAATAGTCTGAAGATAATTCCAATCTAGAATCGAAGCGTCACTTTTGTTTTCATTAAATAAAGATTGACCGAAAAAAAGATCCATTTTTGTTATTTTCTTCATAAAAATAAAATTATTTTTAAATTTTTAGAAGTTTGGGTAGAGATAAAGAATAAAAATCTTGCCTAATACTCCTAGGATCAGGATGATTTTTTTAAATAAATTTTTGCCATTGATTGTGGTTTATTTTAGTTAGTAATTAATAATATAATTTATTTAAAAAATTTCAACGTTTTGGTCACTAATTTTGCAGCTGTTGTATTTATTCACTTTGAAAAAAAAAACGTTATCTGAGGAACTTGATTCATTTTTAATTTTAAAATAAATTGGTTAACAATTTTAAATCATATTTTGTACGTAAATGCAGATGCAGATCACAGAATCCATTCAATTTGGACCATGTAAATTTTTATGTATGTACAGCAGATATATCAGTCTTTCCCAACTGTGCGCCGCGGCTGTTCTCTTGGGGCGTCGTGAAAATTTTCCTATACAAAATATATTAATTTTTTGCTATTAGTCGAAAAAGAAAATGAAAAGGGTGCGATAGGTGTTAGAAAACCTACAGAAAGGGGCGATGGGCCAAAAAAGGTTGGGAACCACTGTGATAGATGATAGATCTAATAAAAATCTATAGTAATTCAACAGTTATCGGAGCCCTTGACCTATCAGAGGTAGAGTATTGGCTTCTGATACCACAGGTCAAGTGTTCGCAACCCGTCTCAAGCGACAAAAATCATATGTTAAAATATGGTATATAGAGAGAAAGTATTGGAGTCATGTCAAAAATTTTTAAGTCTGTGATATTTTTAGATTCTCTTTGAAATGTATATTCTCATTTTGCCATTGAAATCTTCTTTTGTCATTCACACTCACACTCACACACACATTCACACAGTCTTTTCGGCAACTTAGGCCATTTAAGACTTTGATGATAACCGTTGTAAGTAATATATAAATTGTAGGTTCAGGCATTTCTATTTAAGCCATCTGGTATCCAAATGGCTTAAATAAAATCATCGGACTGCCTGGGTCCGAACCCGCGACGTTTGGTATAGGAGGTAGGCACATTACCTACTACGCCACACCCGGGGCTTGAAATCTTCTGAAGACCACTTTATTCTTGTATTCCATAGAAAAAGAGGAGAAATGGTTGCCATGGTAACAAAATATAAATATTTTCCCATACTTTGAATTTTACATCTTGAAAATCGAATGTACCGAACTGTCGGAAACTAAATACGTGTCGACACAAAAAATCAGGTCTGGTGTGACAAGCACAGAACACAACTTTTAATTACCGAAGGTAAGAGAAAGTTGTGTGCTGTGTGCCAGTCACACCAGATTTTTGAGAGTAGGACTTTTCATTTCACCGCTAGAGAATACTATTAATTACCGGAATCATTTCATCTAGTTCCACCCTCTTTATTTTATCTAACCTCAGGGAAGATGGATGTTCTAGTTGGAAAAGGGACTCACTGACATACCGGTACCTGCACGTAGCCTACTCCTTTCGAAGAATGTATCACTGAGAGGGAACCTTCTTTATATTAGGACGGAATGTCATAGCAACGTCCTCTCCTCGCTAGAAGATATTATCACAGCTTTTAAATGACACTCCTAAAAGTCAATCCTTTTATTGTTTTTCACTGACACTTATAATAGTGGTATTGTAGAAATTGTAATTTATCATCACTAGGATTAAGTGGAAATCGAACCAGACTCTATCCCCTGCACACCACGGTGTGAAAATTAATTAATCGGAATAATTCCCTTAAAAGGTAATCCATCTCCCCTTCTCTTGTTCCCCTCTACTGTGTTTACAGGGATGCTAAGAATTTTTATTTTTTAATTTATTCCTGGTCTTTAGGTGATGGACGACAGCATCCAATTACCCGGTTTGCCTTGGGGAATTTCGCTCTCCCTTCGGAGCTTATTTTTGCATTTTCATTCGGGGGCAAATACGCCCTTGAGTGACTGACTGCCCTAAGGGCGAGGGGGCGTAAGACAGGTGGCGGAATGGGACGCTAACCAGCTCTTAAATAAAATTAAAAATTAAAAAGATAAAAAAAAAGAAAATTGAAGAGATAATTTCATTATCGGTGGAAATCGATTTAATAAAATTATGGTTATTATTAGGTATTATTAAGAGGTCAATTATCTGTCTTAATCGTGGAACCAACATGTGTTTATTTGAATACTTAATAGAATTAATAGTAAGAAATTAGAGAAGGAATATTTTATGTGTTTACTGTTCACGCGTTATTTGAACCAGATAGGGATATAGGCCTAATTTTTGATGATTTTTAAATCCGAAGAATTTATTTATTTAAATCATTTGGATACCAACTAATGAGTATCGAATAAAGTCTAAATAGCCTGAGATGCCAAAAAGACTAAAATAAAAAAAAAAAAACTCGTTTTTGATGATGATACAATTGAAGGTTAATGGCAAATTTTGGGAGGGTACAGTGAGGGTCAATATTAAGTCCCACCCAGGAGTTTTCTACTTGTGATTATTTCATTGTCTTTATAAAAGAATCTTTATTGGAAATTTTCTAGGTTTGAACCATGAAAGTTTTCAATAAAAAATATATAATATTTGAAGAATTTAAAGTGGCTGTTGTATTTAAACAGTAGATAGGAAAGGAGAATGCAGCCAGGTATTGAGTCTCCACGAAATTAAACTCTCTGTTCAGGAAACAGTTTCGGCTTTAATGAGATAAAATCATCCTCAGTCCAATAGTTGAGAGTATGAACTCAAATAGCGAAGCATTGAGTCAATAGTGGAGTTGTCATAAAGGCTGTATTATTATACATTAATTGTTTGTACAAAAATACAATGCAATGCTTATCAGTAGAGACCGGATTTTAAGCAAAATGCTTATTGCTCAATTTTATAAGCAGCCATTAGATATTTAATTTCTATACGAATTAGGAAAAACTAAGTGCATTGAGATTGCATTTTTTATGCTTTTTTTGCTTTTTTTGAGTTTTTATGCTTTTTTTCCCTTTCGTGCTTATTTGAACTTATTTTACGGATATTTATAATTTTTTTTTTTTTTTATTAAAAAACACACTTTTTTCCCATTCACACACGCATACACCAGGGACGTGTATAAGAGGGGGAGGGGGAGGGGGCCCGCCCCCAAAAAAAAAAATTTTCAAAAGCCCCCGCAGTGCGAAAAATTATAGCATTGTAAAAAAAAATTTTCCGCAGGGTGAAAAAAATTTGGTTCCGCAAAAACAAAATTTTTCGCAGGGCGGGACAGAAATAAATTTAGTTTCTTTAAAAAAAAAAATTTGTATACCATTGGTATGAGTAGAAGTTGCTTATGAGATGCTTTTTTTCAACTTTTATGCTTATTTAACAACTTTTTATTCAAGTTTTTTATGCTTTTTTAAGCACTTTTTTCCATTTTTTTATGCTTTTTTGTCCGGTCTCTACTTATCAGTAATATATACAGAGCGCCAAGTCAGAGATACAAAGTTGTTTTTTTGTACAACAACTTTGTATCTCTGACTTGGCGCTCTGTATATATTACTGATAAGCATTGCATTGTATTTTTTTGTACAAACAATTAATGTATAATAATACAGCCTTTATGACAACTCCACTATTGACTCAATGCTTCGCTATTTGAGTTCATACTCTCAACTATTGGACTGAGGATGGTTTTATCTCATTAAAGCCGAAACTGTTTCCTGAACAGAGAGTTTAAATAAAGAATTATATATATCATGTGTTGGTCCATGAGGTAATTATGAAAAACATATAACCAAGTATTTATTAATTTAAATAAGCGAAAAATGTAGGTACCGCCGGGATTTGCACCACGGATCTTGTCGATTTACGCTCAACACGCCCTACTGTTGGACCACAGTTTTCGCTTATTTAAATTAATAAATACTTGGTTATATGTTTTTCATAATTACCTCATGGACCAACACATGATATATATAATTCTTTATTTATTAATTGCATAATTGAGTTAATTTCTCAAAACGTCCATCTAGATCGCGCCTCAGCAGCGGAGAAATCTGAACGCTTGATTAGAGCGGCGTTTCTCTAGTAGACTGAAATCAGCGATCTATCATAATTTAAATAAGCGAGTGCGTACTGTGGTCCAACAGTAGGGCGTGTTGAGCGTAAATCGACAAGATCCGTGGTGCAAATCCCGGCGGTACCTACATTTTTCGCTTATTTAAATTAATAAATACTTGGTTATATGTTTTTCACAGAGAGTTTAATTTCGTGGAGACTCAATACCTGGCTGCATTCTCCTTTCCTATCTACTGTTTAAATATATAATATTAAAAAAAAAAAAAAAATGAAATAATCACAAGTAGAAAACGCATGGGTGGGAATTAATATTGTTTTTCACTGTACATTATTTTCCTGTACCTCCCCTCTCCTATTACTCCCCACGGTAAAGTTATTCAATAAATAGGAGTCCAGTAATTTTTTCGTAATTTTATAGAAACTAGTTTTTAGTAGGCCTATTTATGGTTAAATCGAAAGCGTTGGTTTAAAATTTCTATTAAATTTTACTGTATGTTTTTCCGCCTTGTCCTATTCAGCCATAAAACATATTTGGAAAAATTATTTGAAAGCCTGAAGAGGCCAGAAAAAGGCGATCGGTGGTCATAAATTGTGTTAGAAAACTTTGGAGTTTTTCTTATTATAAATAAAAAATTTTAATGTTCATTAGGCCTATCAATTAATTTATCTGAAGTGATTTAGATAGAAAATAATTAAGAGAAAGAAGCGGACTCCTAGCACAAGAGACGAGACCTATACCTCTCCACAATAGCCCAGACGGCGACAAAGAAACCTTTACAAGGTTTTTGTCTTTCCCCCCTTCAATTTAAAATTTTCCAATAATTATAAGGAATATCACGCCTGACCGATTGTATTGGTTTTAGCTCTTGAACGACAAAATAGAGTGGGACGAATTATTAATTATAATATTCTAGAAATTGATTTTATTAAAATTTAATCTATCGATAGAATTTTGCAACTAAATTGTCTATTTTTTTTATGGTTAAACAAAGAGAGAGATCTTTATGAATTGTTTTTTATTAATCGAATTTCCTCGATTATTTATTTATTTATTTTTTTTTTTTTTTGATTGACTATAACGGAATTTTTTTTTTGAAGTGGGGATAGAAATGATTGACGGTGTTATCCATGGTTTATAAGCTCTGTTAAGTGAGTTTTGTTCAAAGGAAGCAATTAAATGTGTCCACTCAATGCATTTATTCTTTGTGAAAATGTAAAAAAAAAAAAAAATTGTCCCTAAGCTTTTTATCGTAGAGAAATTTGGAATTTACATAAAAAAAGTATAAACAACCTAAAATGTACTTAAAAATCTCGAAAAGCAAAAATTGATGTTGTTAACAATTCCATCCCCTTTTCTTTATGTAAAAGAATGATGGTAAAATTTCAAGTATTAAATGAATGGTGATAAAAGAGTTTTTTTAATAAACAATAGAAACTCAATTAATCTCATGAATACGGAAGCAAAGAGTCTAGTTTTTTTAAACATTTATATTTTTTTACTTTTTCTTACCTACATATGTTAATATATAGAAAGTATTGCATTCAAATTTGATGCCAGATTTTGGTCGAAATACCTACAGGTTTTGAGGTCCTTGTGTTTAAAAAAGTGATTTACACTTTCTGTTTGTATATGAACAAAATATCTCAAGAAAGAAATGAGCGACGAGACGTCATTGGGGGAGAACATTCCCCCCCCCCCCCAAGGGCTCTGATTTTTACAAAATTTTATATTATTCTAAATAAAATATTTCAAAATATATCTACGCGTACTGTACAAAATTAAACAATTAAATTAAATATCTTTTAGCCAAATTTGAGTACCTATGTGTAAGTAAATTTAAGAAAAAAAAAAGTTTGCCCCTCTCCCAAGAAAAAAATCCCCCCTCCCCCCAAGAAAATGTTGAAATGACGCCTGTGAATGAGCTACCAAGAGGAAATTGGACAAGTTTAGCCAAGTTTGGTCATTTAAGTTGCCTAACTTCCATGAGCTAAACACGGACAAATTTCTGATATATGAAAATATAAGTAACTAGATCTACTAGTACTAAAAAATCTATTGGACTCTATAATTTGTTTTGAAAAGGACAATAGAGAAGACTAGATTCTAATTAGAAATTTGATTTCTTATTTTCTTGTTTTTTTTTCTGGAATTTAGGGATGAAATTAGATGGTAGGTTTTCAAATTTGTAATAAAATTTCTTTAAAATTTTACTAACAGATTTTTTATTTTTATCAAGTTGTCATTGAGGGCCTTACCCAAATGGCTTTCACCTTAAAAACAAATAATTTTTACAAATACCGTATATACAACGATTTAGAAAATAAACATTTTTGAATTTTTACCTCTAAAAAATCTTGCATCCTGTCAATAACTCTCCATAAAAAAATTCGAAAATGTTTATTTTCTAAATCTTTGTACAGTATTTGTAAAAATTATTTGTTTTTAAGGTTCTGAAGATGGCGAAAGCCAAAACATTTGTGTAAGGCACGCAATATCATCCTAATAAAAATAAAATCTCTGTTAGTAAAATTAAAAAAAAAATTGTATTAAAAATTTGAAAACCTACAATCTAATTTCATCCATGAATGCCGAGAAAAAACATATTACCTTGAAGATTGGATTCTAGCGGCCCAAAATCTATAATTTTTAAATTTATTTCTTATTTAATCTCCCACCCTGCGTGAAATTAGTGTAAAGCATCGTGTTGGTACCAAATTTAATTTTATTCCACCTTTGAAAAGTTGTGTAGAATGTAATTCATTTACGATTCTTTATTATTATCAGAAATTTTATTAAAACTTCGAATTAATTAAAGAGAAAAAAAAAAAAACTTCGAATTAAGTTTTAACTATTACAATACAATCGTGAAAAAGTAAAAATGAAATAGTATATTTTTCAAAACAAAAATATTTTTTTTTTCAAAGCAATTTTTTCTAATCGAAGATGAATAAATAAAGAGTTTCTTCAATCCAATATTATATTGATATTGAATGCCGATAATGAGTTCACTGGGTGAAAAGAAATGGATTTCTTAAAAGCTCCAAATGAATTATAAAAGATGAAAGTGGAATATTTTCACGATTTTTAGAATTTATTAAACATAGCTCTATATATGTATATAAATATATTAAAATAAAAAATATTATGAATTCTTTTTTCTTGAGAAAAATTCAATAAAATACATAAGAAAAAATATTTTATCTTTGGATTATTAATATAAATGCCATCACGGAGGAATAAATTGGTCCATCGGCTTTATTCTTTAATTAAAACGGAGGAAAAAAAGAAGAGAGAGGGTTGAGAGAAGCTGTGGAGACATAGATCGAGAGAGAGAGAGGAGGGTGGGTGCTTCAGCAATGTCTGCCACATTTTATTATAATATACGTAATCCCAAAAATGTAATAAATTAAAAGACAGTTTATAATTTAGCATTATTGTAAAAAAAATATTCAAACTGACTGTACATCATCATTTGGGTTGTCTATCTTCCAACAACCAAATTAATTAATTTTTCTTTCAATTACCCTGATAGAAAGCAAAAGTTTGCTACAAAATTATCACAAAGTAATCCACCGTTTATGGTATTAAAAATTTTCAGTCACCCGTTATAACCCTTAATTTTTGTCGTGATTACCTTTAGAAGTTTAACGAATCGTAAGAACATGGAGTTTAACTGAGAGAGTCGAGAGTGCATTTACCTGGAAACAAAAAGAGAAAATAAGTTTATTAAAAGATATTAACTTTTAATGATTACGTATAAAAAAAAAAAAAAAATAGTTAACATTAAATAAAACGTCAATAGAACAAAGACTGACTTCTTTATCTATAGTGAAAAGAATAATAAGCTTAATAAAAAAAGAATTAGTCGGTGCTGTAACAAAACACACCTCAAAGGTGGATTGTGGTCGCTAATAATTGAATTTTAAAATTATTTTTGAAACAAAAATTAATAAATATTTTATTTTTCAGGTTCCCAATGAAGGGATATGTTGATTTTTGTTTCGTGTTTTTTTTTTTTTGCCATCGGAACTGAGTTTATATACAAAATTTCAAAGGGTTTGAAAAATGAACTAGAAAATGTCCAGAGAGACAGTATGACAGACAAGCCGACAAAACAAGTTAAATAAATAAAAACGAGAGGTTATCGAGAACCAAAAAATAATAATTAAGACTTTAATAGTTAGCTCAAATCACACGTACATCATATAAATATTTTTTAATTAACAAACGGCTAATCAGATCAGACTAAATTTGATGTCAATTTTTTTGTGCAGAAAGAAAAACTGACTATATTATAAAAATCGCGATTAAAAAATTCTAGAATTAATTTTCTTTCAAAAAGCCTCATTTTTTAATCAAAAAATTGCCGTTTTTTCCGGTGAATAAAGCCATAAGCCCATTTTCGTTATCTTGTTCATTATAAATGGTTTTAAACTATAAAATAAGGTGAATTAATGTTCCATTCTCTACTATATGTTTTATAAGAGATACAAGTGTTCATTTTTATAAAGAAAGTTATTACAAATTAAGTGGCTCATTTACAGATTTTAGTCAAACTTTAATTTGTCAATATCTCGAAATGTATTGTGGCTTATGACTATCTTCCACTGAGCCATTCAATTACAAATGTAAAT
Source organism: Euborellia annulipes (assembly GCA_023213315.1). Lineage (NCBI taxonomy): Eukaryota > Metazoa > Arthropoda > Insecta > Dermaptera > Anisolabididae > Euborellia > Euborellia annulipes. The sequence goes on along the minus strand of JAKCPI010020420.1, from coordinate 5,985 downwards.
TAATCTTTGAAATTTATAATTTACTTTAACATTTTTTTATGGTGTGGAGATTCAAATTCAATCAGAATCGAAGGACGTTGCAGCCAGGAAAATTAAATAAAAATTTTTATTTAATTTATTTTTCTGTTCCCAATCTCGACTTTCATTATATTTAACAGTGATTTATTGCTATAATTTAACAATAATTGCCCTGATGAAGGTCGTGATTGGCAACCGAAACGTCAGCGAATTAAAAAGATTGAATGAAAATTTTTATTTAATTTCTTGGCTCTAACGTCCTTCGAATTTTGATTATAATTTAGTGTTTTTAGTTTAATTTTTAAATATCAGATATTCATAATATTTCAACCAAAGCCTATGGTTGATAATATAATTTTTTTAATATAGCTCTACATATTTTCTAACGTTTTTTTTTTTTTAATTAAAATAAAGATCTTTATTTTCTTTGAAATCCGCCTCCGAGAAAGGAATATTTATTTAATCTTTTTGACATTCCCGACCTATAGACATATACTTATGTGTGTAAGAACCTTCAGGGCTTAAAATTAATAATAATTTTACAAGCTGAATGGGCGGTTTTATTTAAGATATCAAATATCCCGGGGAAATTTTCAATAATAAATTCTAAATATAATTGAGTGGAACCTCTAATCCCTTAGCCGTAGGGAATATATATTATTGCACAGAGGGAAAATTCCATCTTGAAAGGAAAATAAGCCTAAGAGGACATAATTTATTAAGCTAAAGTTATTTATCATTTTGGGGATACTATGTTTGTTTATATTTAAGAAATGGTCTATTCAGGAAGAGAAAAAACGAATTCTTTACAAAGTCTATGATAATACAAAAATAGGTCTTTTTGTCAAAAATTGCTGACGTTTCGGTGATATGACGTCACCCACTCCTGGACCTATATAGGGACAATTATATAGAGTAGACCTACTCTTAAAAACGATGTTACAACAGTGACGTCATTTGGGGAGGGAGCAGGGAAAGCATTTGCCTACCAAGGGCTTTGATTTTTATAAATTCTATTATTCTAAATAAAATACAGTAGAACCTCGATAAGTTAAAGTTCAAGGGAAACGGTTAGAAATTTGAGTTATTGAGTTTTTTACTTATCGAGAGTTGAAGTTAGAGAGGTTATTCAATATAATTTTTAACGTACCGAGGTTTATAGACTTAGGGCACGTGAGTGAAAAAGGAATTTCGTTTGATCTAATTGTTTATTTAGAATAGTTTAGTTAAATATAAATTAAATTAATAGATTTATTTATCTTCAAAAAAATCAGTAATTTTTTACTGCTTCATGTATTTTTGATTTTCTGCATCAACTATTTTTTCGATGATATGTAAAGAAATACTTTAAGTTATAGAGGTCACCAAAATATTATTTTAAGTTATCGAGGGCTATGCTCAAAATATTTGTTTAAGTTACAGAGGTTTTGTTCTTTAAGTAATAGAGGTTTTACGCTCTCAAGGGAAGGGAATTGAAAAAATTTTTAAGTTACGGAGGTTTTGAACTTAGCGAGGTTTAACTTATCGAGGTTCTACTGTATTCCAAAAATATTATCCTTCATTCTTAAAATTGAACACCCACCCACCCACAGACAGACCATGTCGCGAAAACCACCTTTTTGGACTCAGGAGATCTCAAAACGTGTAGCCATCAAAATCTCGACATAGAATTTTTGACATGAAACCAATACTTTCTCTCTATAAATATAAACATATATAGAGGCAAGAGAAAGTAAAAAAGATTGTTTGAGTCAATCATCTCTAGTGCTTTACAATCTCATATTTGAAAACCTCCCTCCTATTTCAAATAAACTCTTTAATAACATTTTAAATTGTTCAAAAACAACATATGAATGTTTTTTTTTTTTTTTTTTTTTAGCAAACGGAAATACGAATATTCTTGCGTAGTTTTCGTTTGGGGAAAAGGATTAAACTAAAAACTTTTTAAAATTACTTCTCTCTGACCACTTTACGAAAATGAATGATAAAATTCATAAACGAGAAGAGAAACTTTCTCTATATTTTATTCTTAAATACTAAAAAAAAAAAAACAATTATTATTTTATTTAGGCCTAGTTATTATTATTTACCAAAGACATGCCGGAGATGTGTGATGCGAACCAGAACAGGTGCCTACAGGCAATGCTAAACGTGACGATGTCATTGACACACCCCAGTTATTTATTATTCTTCAATTTAGGCTTTATAGGGAAATGGAGAAGAAGCCAGGTGTTTTCAGCTTCAAGAGCAATCATTTCGAACTGCCTACACAATTCATATCTCAGGAGATCAATTTAACAATTAAAATATAACAGGCAAGTGAAGGTTATGATATTATTATTATAGGAAATTTTACTCGCGTGCATTATATTTTTTTAAAATAAATTTATAAAATAGGTAGTTCGAAATACTGTATATACAATTGTAAAAATCTTGGCTTTCCTACGAAGTCGACACTTCCAGTAACCCTTTAAATCATCAATAGATTTTAACTAACAACCGTAGTGGGGCTGAATGACCAAGGTCAAAGGCCGGAAAATAAAGAAAAAAAAAAACTAACAACCGTAGGCTCTAGTTGAGATATTATAGGAGAAATTAAAAACACTTGGTCATAGGTTTCAGTGATTTATAAAAAAATTTCCACACTCTTCAGAAAAGATTTATTAAATTCAAAATATTATTTTGAGTTTATTTAATTATTATTTTCTAAAGAAATGATTTCCAACCCTTCTTTGGGCAGGTGTCACTTTTGAATTTTTTTGTACAGTGCAAGAACCCCCACAGGTTTAAAATAAACATTTCGGGAATTTCAAAAAAAAAAAATTTTAATCATAACTTTTAGTTAAATTTAAACTTAGAATGACATTTGAAAAGCTACCCCCACGCTAGGCCTTTGTGGATATTATTAATTTATTACTGTATTTCCCGGACCTTAATTTAGTTCTGGAGATCCGTATTTATTGATTGGGATTAAAATAATTTCTCTCTATTAGGCCTATATTTTTGATTAGAGAGGTTTGATCCCTTCCATGCTTCGATTTTGCGTCGAAGTTCTTTTTATTTCGGTATCTATCTATTTATCAAGTATTTATAAATATTTAGAGGGGAAGGATTGCATTCATGTCAAAAATTTTAAATCGAGATTTTGATCGAAATATAAGTTTGGTTTCAAAAAATATTATATGGGTTGGTTAGAGAAGTTGATTCAAACATTCATGTTTGGTTTAGTTTAACTATAACAATGTAAAAATCTTTTACTAAATACTTTTTGTTTCTAAAATTTAGCGAAATTCAAAAAGTGGATTTGTCATTATGTCACAAAACTTATTGATATTAAAAATATCTTTCATAAAATAAATGATAAGTGCATTCATATAAAAAAAATCAGTGCCCTATCGAATAAATTTAAAATAAAACAATCTGCGGATGATTTTTTTTATATAAAAAAAAACTAAGTATTTTTTTTTTTTGTTTTATCTTTTTCTACTAATGGATGTCCGAGAGAGGGAAATGTATTTTATCTACCGTTTAATAGCAGTTAGGTTTTTTTTTATCAGATTCTGATATTCAAATGAATCAAATCAGATATATGGGCCTTGCGATGCCATTCTGGGAATAAACCATAGAAATGTCAACTCTAATGGGCAGATTGTATGCATGGATGGGAAGAGGGGGGTAGGGGGGGTGAATGGTGGGGAGGGGAGAATAATGTAAAGCATATTTTTAAAATTGAAAAATACAAATTTTTCTTCTCTGATGTTATAAATTAAAGGTGGGATAAAAAAAAATGAATTAAAGACAAAGATTAATTTTCACGTTAAAACTTCGAGGGGTAATTTAGTAGTTGAAATATAATATTATTAAAAGAAACGGGTTGTTTTTTGATAATTAATATACTGTACTAATACAATCCAAAATCCATTTCATTGACCAAAGAGATGAGGTCAGTGATTAGATTAATTATCTCCATTTTATGAATAGAGAAACAAAAATTCATTCTATTCAAATCAATCTATTTCGAAATTAAATTATATCCGAGTTAGTGTATTTTGAAATGGAAAATATATAGAAAAAAAAACATAACAGGTCAGATTAGTTTTTCTCGTTTTATATTGATATTTTATTATCAATCAATCAATTATTAATATGATCAATCAAAGTCGTTCTTTATATGAAAAGCTTTTTTTACTTTCCTTTAACTCCCAAAGGGTTCTAGACCCCAAATAAATTTCAACTTGAATTAAAGTCCCCAGAGAATAAAAAATCTGGTATGACTAGTCGCACAGCATACAAATTACTCTTATCATCTGTAAGTGAAAGTTGTGTTCCGTGCTTTTCACAATATATTTTTTTTGTCGACATCTATTTGCTTTCCGACAATATAAATATTTTTTTTATTTAATTTGAGGTCTTTTTCGGCATTGAAGGCCATTTAGACCCCGCAGGAATCCAGCTGAGAGACGTTTAACCCAAGCAACGCCATGTTCCAAATGAATGACATTTTTAATACGGAAGGTGCTTCATTTATCATACCACTCACTCTCTACTGAAGACTCTTTGACCATGTTATTGAATATAAGGCAAAATTTGGCCCCATAGAGAATGCATATAGACTCGATCCAAAGCTGGCCGTTTCCCTGCCCCTTTATCAGGGTGTGCAGCGATTGTTTTGACATCTTTGGGCCAAAATAGTTGAGAGAGGGGAGAAGGGGGGGAGGACGCAAACATGTACTATTAGATAATTGCCAGCAATGGGGAATTTAAAGAAAAATCATTTTAATTTGACAAATCTAGTGTGACTAGTCGCATCAGATTTTTGTGTCGACATATATTTAGTTCCACCCATATATTAGAATTCAAGATTTAAAAAATTTATAAACAGAAAAATATTTATATCTTGTTACTGCCATGGCGACCAATCTCTTATTCTTTCTTATTCCATTTCTCTATTTAAATTTTTTAAAATTTAATTTATAATAAATAATAATATATTATTCTAAACACCTAAATTTTTTTTAGCTATAAAGATTTTTCTTTTTGGTTTCCTAAAAAAAATTAAATTTCCCACATGAATAAATATCTACATAAAACCAATAAATTACTGAAAAGTGTCATATTAACAATTTTATGAGTAAGAAAAATATTAATATCTTTTTTTATGGCTTTACCGGCATCTAGTGCCATTTAGGCACTCTCCATATTTGTTCATTAAACCAACGAGGAAGCCAATATAATTTAAATAATAAAATTTTGTCCGCCTTGAATTATTTTTAGAAAGGATACTTTTGGGACAAGGGTCAATGCTAATCTATCTATATAATCTATCTATATATATAAAAAGAAATGGGAAAAACGTATGTATGAATGTATGTATGTATATGTTCTTTAGAAATCCACAATTTTCAATGAATCTATATGAAAATTAAATACACATATAGTACATGGACCCAGGGGGTAACTACTTACTCGTAGTAATAATTTGAATCTCTTAAATATTTTGGAAAACTCTAAATTATTTATCTATCTCTTCAAACATGTACATAGGGCAGGTTGCCCCTCTGGTATACACAGTAAATTTGTCATACATTTATTAAGACCCCTATATCCTCGGTCTTTCGACCATTCATAATCAAATTTCTTCAATATGGGAACACAAAATCTACAAGTAGGCTTGGAAATTAGAGGAGGCAGTTAGTTGCTCTGTGACCAGCTTTCTGGGTGGTCAACTATGGGCTGTGGGGAGGAGCTACGCAGTAGTAGTAGAAAAAAAGAAGAGAGCACGCAGGAAGCTAGCAAGTGGGTACAGGGGCGCAGCTCACTAGCTAGGTAGAAAAGCCCGCCGAGGCGGGCTTGCGACTTTAGTATTATAATAATTATAATAATTAAAAAATACGTTTTCGGAAAAACAAACGAAATTCCCTAATGATTGAATTTATATATACTTAGCATATCATAATAAATTAAAAA
>JAKCPI010020419.1:0-10072 GCA_023213315.1 Euborellia annulipes | reverse complement strand
TATATGAACCCTGTTATTCAATGGTGTGTCAAAGACCAAATATCGAGTTTTGAGAAAATCAACATTAAAGTTTTTCTGATTTAAATTGTTTTTATTAGATTATATATCATTTTTTTTGTCAATTGTGCAAGTAAATACTGTAATTATGGCAGATATTCATAAATTATCTCTAAAAATATGACTAATTTAGAGAAAAAAATAAAATATAAAAAATTATTTTTACAAAATTCTCTATGTGCGATATATATTTGTAAAAAATGCTTCAAAGTCCCTTGACCCATGATTGAAAAATTCTCTAAGTCCAATTATATTTGCAAAAATGCTTCAAAGTCTCTTTATATTTAATACTAGTAGCATAGAAACTTTTTATCAAAATCACATTCATCAATTTTAAATAGTATTAATATTTTAAAATTAAATACAAAGTGATAACAAAATTTTCTCATCAATTAATTTCCGAATAAATAGCTTGGAAACAGTAAATCAAAGTTATAATAATGAAATAGATTTAATATTACGGCCACTTCAACCTAACCTAACCTAATATTATTTATTTTGTTGTCTTTTCGAAATCGCACTGATCCTCATCCTCATCTTCATTTTCATTATCAGGAATAATATCAAAAAATTAAATTTTGACGTCTACGAATTCAGAGAAAATTTTCTCATTTTTCAAAAAAAAAAAAAATGATTTTTGTTTATTTAAGGGGAAAAAATATATATAATATTATTTGGTAAATAACTTTTTCTTGGTTGTTAAAATCACACTGGTTAAAACTCAATTAAACGATATTAATTTATTGTTAATTGGAAAATTATATATATATATAGTTCATAGAAAAAGATAGAAAACATTATAGAATTAGGCTAAAGAAAGTAAAAAATGAATTATAATATAACTATTGATAATTTTTGTAGGCTATGAAATACTTGTATTAAATTTCAACAAATGGAATATAGTAATAGTGTATTGAATATATAAATTTGAAATAAATAAAATTAATATTTTCTTGAGTTTATATTAAATACCTCTAAACAATAGCGATGCCGGTGTTCATAATTGAAAATACTTAGGGCATAAACGCAACAATATATCTCAAGCATATAGTTGTTTACGATGTCTTGCACTTGACGCATAAATGAAAAATTGTTCTTTTCAAATTAAGTATTACGAAACAACATGTTAAGTACATAAATCATTATTGAAAAATGTAAAATCCTTCATTGAAATATTGTAAAAATAATTTTATGCTTGTTACATTAAAAATAAATTTTTTTAGGACATATTTCATAAAAAATACTATTAATTAAAGCATTTGAAACAATATTCCATGCTTAACTCAATTTTGAATTTTTTGGTCTTTGACACACCATTGAATAACAGGGTTCATATATTCCTCAAATACGCTAATTCCTCCCTCAATCAATATTTTCACTATAACAATACTTTCCCTTTTATATTATATGTAATAAGCGGGAAAGTAAAATTAATTTGATTAATTTCTACACTGCTACACTTAAGGTGACCACACGTCTCGACTTTGGCGGGACAGTCCCACTTTTTGGAGGACTGTCCCGCATCCCGTCGATTTTTAAAAAAGTCCCGCTTTTTAGAAAATATCTGCATTTCTTATTTTAAATGTACTGCAAAAATATTTTACTTATTATTTAATAATTATTTTAGTTAGAAACGGAAGTTAGGAAGACACAATAAATATTAATATTTATTTGTGGAGGCCCGTGGCTAATCGGATATGCTGCGGATTACGAATCTAGCGTTGCTACCCAACTCGGGTTCAAATCTCACTTGCCGAGAAAATTTTCAAACATTGCCAATGTCTCCTCCTTGTCTCTGTTATTCGAGTTAATCTCTGTTTAAATAAATATCAAATGTCAAGACGTCTATAAAATGGCGGAGAGTTTTGCTTGCGCAAATATGCTTTTGCATGATTAAAATTCAATCGAGCATCAAGCAGCTTGCACAATTAAAATTCTTGAGCAAAATTCTCCTACAGACACAGTTTTTTTTTATTTTTTTTTTTTTTTAAAAAAAAAAAACACTCTCCTCTCTCACTCACACACACTCACACACACACACACACTCTCTCTGCGCCGCCGCCCACACAAAACAAATACAACATCTACAATTTTTAAAATTTTAAAAATAAAGGGGTAGGGGCAATTTTATTTAAGCCATCTGGCAGAGAGATGAAAAAAAAAAACTCATCGGACTGCCGGGGACACCCGCGCGGGTTGGGGTATGTGGGGTAAACACGCTAACCTCTACACCACGCCCCGTGGGCTTCAAAAAGATTGCACGTGCAGTTACGTATTTAGCCGCCTTTAAATATTTACATTTTCTAACATTATTAAAAAAAAAAAAAAAAAAAAAAACATTTTAAGCTGTTTGTCCAATTTCTTTTTTCATTTTTTTAAATTCATTTTTGATATTGATATTATTTTTGTATAATTTCACACATACACACAGTCTTTTCGGCAACTCAGGCCATATAAGAATTTTACGATATCCGTTATTGATTAATATACATATTGGGGATCCAGGCATTCTTATTTAAGCCATTTGGTATCCAAATGGCTTAAATAAAATCATCGGACTGCCTGGGGTCCGAACCCGTGACTTTTGGTATACGAGGTTAGCACGCTAACCCCTACACCAAGCCCCGAGGGCTCGTATAATCTTAGGACTGAATGGGAGAACCCAACAATAATAAATTTAAAAAAGTCAATATATGCATCTGAGGCAATTTAAACTCAATCTATTTTAATTTAATTTGTCGCCGGGTATAAGTAAATAAATATTATTTAAATAAATAAAGGAGCAGTAGTGATTATGATAATTATTGGAGAAAAACTGGGTAGTGGCAGCTTTGTCTATTTAGTCACTGAAAAACAGAAATGAATAAATAAAATAAATTTTATCACTCAGAATGGGAAGCGAATCACTGATACATAGCAAGGGCGGTCCCAGAGGGGGGGGGTCAAGGGGGTCGTGACCCCCCAAAATCTTTTTTTTTTTAACACACACTTTTTTTCCCACTCACTCTCCCATTCACACAATCTTTTCGCCAACTTAGGCCATTTAAGACTTAAACGATACTCATATTTGATTAATATATATTTATTGGGGCCCAGGCCCATTTATTTATACTATAAAAAAAAAAAAAAACAGTGACCCCCCCCCAAAATGTAAGGCTAGGACCGCCCTTGATACATAGATCACAAAATGTCTATTTCTCTTTTTAAGGGAACAGGTTCTAATGTCATTTCTCTTAGCGAAATTTAAACAATTAACAGTCCTTCAGATCTTTTTATTTCTTCACTGATCTAAAAGAAAGATTTTCTAAATTAAAAGAAAATTAAACCTGGATTTCTAAAAACTAACTCCAAATATATTTTGAAAGAATAATAAATAATCAAAAATTATACAATATTATCTTCCCAATTAAATTAATTATAATATTATTATGAAAATATAATTATATAATCAAAAATATAATTATTATGAATGTACAAAAGATATTTTTTTAATAGTATAAAAATATTAGTGACGTCTTTTCAATAATATTAATACAATGACGTCTTAATAAATTGTGATAGTTGTTGGAAAAAAACCAAATTGACTTTTTTTAATTACTTTGTTAAAAGAAAAAAAAAAACAATATTCTTTATAAGATAAATTATGTTTATAATCAAAAGTTTTTGCGATAACAATATTGATGATGCTAATGACCTCTGAACAATTTTAAATTTTTTTTCTCTTTTTTTTCCTCTCGGATATTTTTATCGCGCTAAAAGGTTCTAGTGGTTTTTGGATAAGCATCAAAATCCTTGCAAATTTGTTTAAATTGTTTATATATTATATTACCCACTTATTTTTTTACTTTCTCTTATTATTCATGCTTTAGCTTAGGAATATAAAAAGTAGGAAAGAATTTACAGTACTTAGTAAATGTGGATTTTCTTGACATTTAAACATTTTAATAGTAAATAAACATTTTAATTGGTGTCTGATCGTTATGAGACATATTTCTTTCGATTTAAAATGAAAAATTGATGTGAATCGATGTGCCACATGACCCTATAATCGTAAAAAAAAGTCACGTGACCTGATAGATGTTTATGATGATGACGTAATTTGTGCCGAGTCAAAATATACAACTGTCAAAAACATGAGAGGTTAAAAGAGGTTATTTCTCCATATTTAAGAAAAAAATGGCTACATTTGTTTAAATTTGAATCTTTTGAATGTAAATTAAAAATTAAAAAATTTTAAATATTTAGGGACCAAAAAGTATTTTTCCTTGAAACAGTTTATTATGTGGAATTCGTATATGTAATTATTATTTTTCTACGAACTTTAGTTCAGGCAGTAATTTTTATGCGTACCGACATAGAAATAGAAATATACAGACAGACAGACGGACACCGGAATCTCTGCATAATCTCTCTCCTTAGTACGACGCCTTTACCATCTCAACTTTACAGTGCACTTGATAAATGATAATGTCTAAATGACCTTAAATTCCGAATTTATTTTTAAAAAAATTCTCTAATGAAAAAAAAAAAATAGTATAGCTAATTTAGATGACCTTGTCAAGAAATTTCATTACAAAAATAAATTTAATGATAAGAAGTTATATTTGGAATAAAATAAATTATAATTTTTATCATCATTTGATATAATAATTTCATTATTTTCACATAAATTTCTCTCTAATAAAAATATTATTAGATATTAAAAAAAAAAAAAATTTTTTTTATTAAAATTTATATAGGATAGGTAATTTATTCGTATAACAATTAATTAGAAGGTAAATTATATTATTTTAAACGCTTTTATTTGTAAATAATTTCAGGTCTAGAAAATAATAAGGTTTTTTTTACTAGTAGCTCTTCTAGCCAGTGTATCTCACGCAATACCAAAACGGTTATATTAATTTTGCAGAATTAATAGTGTGCAAATATATTAATAGATACTAACTAGGCGCTTGGTTATTTTCTATTATAACCTATCAAGATTTGGTATTTGAGGAAGTCCCAACGTCCGTGCCTAGAATTTTAATCTGACTTATTTTTTCTTGCATGTTTACTTTAAGAGTGGGTGGGACTTGTTAAATTTATCGATCAAAGATATTGTGTCGCATCAAAATTGAAAATCGAAATTGGACTATTTTCAGTCCAAATTCTGTATATGTACTAGGGTGGATCAAAAAAAGTCAAGTTTTGAATTCAGAAATGCTATAGGCCTGAAATGTAAATACAAGACAAACAAAAAATTTTTTTTAAACTTCATCTTTCGATCGCGCAATCGGCCGAAAGTTTCATAAAATTAGTGAAAATCTTAATATTTGTAAATTTTATATTAGGCCTATTATTATCTAAACAAGAGCGAAGAGGTGGACAATTGGCATGCAATTCAAAATCAATCACTTTTTGGCCTCACAAGATTATTTTCCAAACATAATAAATGTGCCCAAAAATGACAAATAACTTCTATGGTTTTGCGTGATCGAAAAATATACTCCTAGAGACAAACAAATTTTTTGTACTGTTTTTCAAAGCTTAATATAAAAAAATTTTCTTGTATTTACTTGTCCACATTATAGCACACCTCTGAATTCAAAACTTGACTTTTTTCGATCCACCCTAATATGTACCCTATGTGCAAGTTTTCCCACACTTCCTCAATTATTTTTTTTTTTTTTAACTTTTTTTTGAATATTTTATTAGCTTACTTATTAAATTTAGAGAACTTTTCAATTACGATGTTTTAAAAACTTTTATCAAAGTTATTTTTTTAATAAATTTTTTAGTTTTTAGAAAAATTAAAAATATGTTTAGAATAAAGTACTCAAGTATTTTAAGCTTATCAGTTATGTGCTGACCGCTTTGATTTATATTTAATAAAGGTAAAAACATTTTCTAATTAAAAATCCATTTTAAACCAGCAGGGATTTGTCATATAACGATTGACGACCTTGATTAATACAATTTCTGATTTTCCCAACCCTCCTTTTTATTAGTATTTGTCAGTATTTTTATTTTCACTTCTCAGTTCACGCAGTTGAGTTCCCCTCTTATGCTTCTCCTTTTTTTATCTATTTTTTTTAAAACTATATTCCTCCAGGCTGCATGTGACCACATTATATGTCTTCGGACCTTATGCACCCATTCCAAAAAAAAAAAATGAAGTCTCGCGGTTCCGGCGGTTTTTCCATGAATTTCCTCTAGCGTTTAATTAAAATATATACATCAATGGATTTAGGCTTTCAAGCTTCATGCTTTTCACTTATTTTCAATTAGTAATTAGTGTTATTTCTTAAAACTAAATCAAAAAAATAAAATTTCTTTCAATTAATTTAGTAATCACCCAAGTGGCCTTCTACCCTCCATTAAATAAATAAATATAATAAATCAACAAATAAAATGTTAATTTTAAAATAATAAGGAAGATATTGAATTATCAAAGGTCTTATGACTGAGGTCATTAATGAATTATTATTTTAAAACATAGTAAAAAAAATATTCAAGTTATATATTAATTACTCTGATAATGTATATGATGATGTATATGTTAATACTTTCACGAGGGTTCAGAATGAGAATTGAAATTTTAAATTATTTAGAGAAATAAATTAAAATTAGCTTTTGGGTTTACTCGTTTTACTTTCTCTTACCTTATATGGACCCTGTTACGCATTAGTGTGTCAAGCGCCAGCTACCGAGATTTGAGAAAAATAACATTAAAGTTTTTTGTTTTGATTGGATTATATATAAATTTTTTTTGTCAATTGTGAAGTAACATTAAATTTAAATTTTTCATAAAAAATATTATTAATTATAGCATTTGAAACAATATTCCATGCTTAACTCAATTTTTAATTTTTTTTGGCGCTTGACACACTAATGCATAGCAGGGTCCATATATGAAATATATAGAGAGAAAGTATTGTTTTTTATAAATTCAATAACATTTCGGGCACTAGAACCGAAAAGTTGTTTTGAAACGCAAGTTAAACCCAACATAATTTATTAAACATTTAATATGAAATATCTTATACTATGTACATTTCTAAGTAAATTTAACACAAATCCATATCATTTTAATAAATATTTAACAAAGACAAAAATATCGAAATTTTTTTATTAACACCAAATTTCTAAAATTTTAAAATAATCTTTCCATTTCAGTTTTTCTCTGTCTATTTTATTGGAAATTCTTATAAAAAAGAAAATTTATAATTAATATCCAACAAAACATATCGAGATTATGTTGATTTGCCCCACAAATTTAAAATTGACATATTTTTCTTTATTTTATTTAAATTGTATTAATGATTTGTATTTGTGTTAATTTACTTAGAAATGTACAAGATATTTGATATTAAATGTTTCTTAAATTAGAGTATCAATCATTAAGGTAAAATAGAAAAGGTCTGCTTAAGAAGAAACGAAATGTTACGTTTTTTTTACTCGCAGTATATATTGCTACTCTTTTATTCATTTTCAAATTGATATTAACCACTTGAACAAATGGAATTGAGTTATATAAAAAAAAAAATTGAATTTAAATTAATTCGGCAATATTTATTATATAAATGATAAAATTTTCAATATCTATCAAATAGAACTTTATCTTGTATTTCAAATACTGGTGTATTATTAAAAGAACTAATCCAATTGATATTACGTACTTTAATATCCAAAGCTTTAGATATATTTTCATTGAAAAGACAAATCACAATCTACTTGAAACAAGATCTAGGTGTGTCGTCTATTGTGATTTAATACTACATATACATACATGTATATAGATAGGATATTACGAGTTCTAAAAAAATCAGAATAAGAATAAAATGTTTATTTATCCACAACTTCTTTTATTCTATGATTCGATTTATTTCTGGTTCTCTATAACATCCAAAGAATTTGTTTGTTACATTCATTTTTTTATTTTGGTGTAGGTCCTTATTTATTTAATCGTTTTAGACGGGAATCGAACTAATGACCTAAAGTTAAACTTAGAACCCGATATGTGATTATATCAAAGTCATGTGCCATTGTTTTATTTTTTTTAATAGAAGTATCTAGAGTTGATATTATTATTATTATTATTTTAAACTTTGACATGTTTTTAAAAAGTTAAAAAAAAAAAAAATAATAAAAAGTTATACAAAAGATAAATAGGTTCAAATGATAAATACAATTTCTTTGAACCATAATATACATTTCCAAGTGAAAACAGCAATGATAAAAAAAAGAAAATAAAATGAAAAATATTTTTAATATTAATATTTAAGAATTTTTTCCCAAACCCCAGTAGGGGAGGGAAAAGGAATCATATATATAAATAAATAAATATTTAAGAAGTTGAATAATAATTATTTTGTCTACAAAAAATTACAAAACATACTAGAAATAAATATTATTATTATTATTTTTTACTATACAGTATATCAGCAAATCATACAAATTATATTGGCCTACAATTACTTCTACTTTTGCGTAATGTTGTAGACTATTTTCAAATTGAAATTTGTTGGATAATATTTTCTTTAAATACATTCTTATTTTTATTACTTAAATTATATTATAATCATTTCATACAGGAGACCACGAGTTAAAAAAAGCCCTATTTCCATGTAGGGATGAAACGATACCACTGAGGTATCGATACTTTTACTCGATACCGGTATCGGTCGCAAAGTATCGAGTACCTACTCGGTATCGATTGAAAAGTATCGATACTTACTCGTGTCGGTCAATTTTTTCGTACAATTAAAGATAAGCAAAAACTGCAGTAAGTACTGATATTATCAAGAATCGCAGGAACTTTGCAGTCAGGAGATTAAATAAATCTTTTATTTAATTTCTATTTGCTGACGTTTCGGTCACAAATCTTCATCATCGGAGATCTCCGAGTAGCAAGTGTATGATAATATTTTTGTACATATCAAAGTAAAAAGAAATTGTATATTTTTAATTACAATGAATATTAAAATACTTAAAATCGTGTATAATTGACAATATTTGCCCTGATGAAGGTCGTGATTGGAGTCCGAAACGTCGGCAAATAGAAATTATAATAAATAAAAATTTTTTTTATTTAATCTCCTAGCTGCAAAGTCCCTGCAAATTTTGATTAAATCTCCACAGGCATACAACATCAAATTCTTGAAAAAAAAAAAAAAAAAAAAAAAAAAACGACTAAGAAAAAAAAATTCAGTTTTAGCGGTACTATCCAAAAATAATAATTTTTCAAGGTGTTTCCCTGTTAAACATTCCAATAATAAAAATACAGCGGTATAAACATTTCCACTTATTTCTAATGTAAATAAGAACAAATGCACGTAAATGTTCTTCCGGCCTAACTAATCATCACATACGAGGGCCAAGTATCGATACGAGTATTTTTGACCGATACTTACTTGGTACTCGATTCCAAAGTCTCGATTCTAAAAGTACTTGGTATCAAAAGAAAAGTATCGAGTAAGTACTTGTATTTACTCGTATCGTTTCATCCCTATTTCTATGGGATTATTCTTCATTAAATTCTCATCTAATTATAGAGAGTTAACTAACACTAGGTTAAGTTTCAAAAGGTTTTTATTTTTTAGCTCATGCGCCTTTCGACCATAATACGTCAACTTCAGAGCTATGAAAGAAGTATTAACGTCGAAATGCGCATAAGCTAAAAATAAAAAACTTTGAAACTTAACCTAGTGTTAGTTATTTATCTATAATGAGAAGAGAATTTAATTAAATTTAAGAATGTTTCAACTAGTGCCAACGGTGAATTCTTTGGATTATATTATAATTTACTTACAGTATATAAAACTATTCAAATAGCTTCTCAAGTGTTTTTATAAATTTTTCAATTATCCATTTTCTCTCTGAGTGTTTGTTTAAAAAAAAATAAAAACTGGACATTTAAGGCTTAAGGTGCTGGGCTCGGGGTGCTGACTATGAAAGTTTCCAGCGGCCACAATTTTGAAGCTACCGAATCTAAAAATTTTTCTTAATTAGGCCTAAAGCTATTTATAATATATAC